>ML257351.1:0-31921 GCA_005239495.1 Nicotiana undulata
CCATAATCGTTCAACTTATTTACATCGTTTCATATCAATAACCTCAAAATATTACAAGCTTTGCACATAATAAGGTCGGCACGCCAAATCACTGTTCACAACCTCATATAACACAGTGGAGTGGATATCAACTAAGACAGTAAATTCACATATTTTCATACAAGTACACATACCGTATGCTCGCCACAACAAGGGAATTCTACAAGGGTTAAAGTTATCCATACATACCTCAAAGAGCTCTTCCTTAAGTTTATACAATACACCAACACCTCTAGCCATAACAATCTATAAGGAGATAGCAGAAATCGATTAATAATTAGGAAGATTACCCATGATATAACTCTCTTAGGAATTTCATCAAACACCTAACATGTGTAGTAGACTACAAGGTTTAGAAATTGTAATTCCTTCTTCCCTCAACAAAGTTTAACATGAACTACCCAAATTAGTTCTTTAACATCACATACTACAACTAAGTCCCACATGCACGACCTATTTCTAACCCCCACCACATATTTGAACCCTTAACCTCTTGCATGGAATTTTTGGAAGTAGAACTTACCCGTATGGAAGACAATCTATGGTTATCTTTCTTGATTCTTGAANTCCCTAAACCTATTTATGAAAATTGGGTCGGGTTATAAAAATAGGAAAAATAAGTCTCCGGAACAGGGTCTGTGATCTCAGAATAGACCGCATAATGAACATGCGGGCGGCAGAATGAATCACAGAGTAGCGCCCAAAATTGGGCTGCACTGGCCCAATCTGCGACGTATCTGCGATCGCAGAGTCAAAATGCGACATGAAATGCGATCGCAGATTTGACACAGGATCGCATTTTTTCCAGCCTTCGGTAATTTGACCATAACGTTGCGTAGGAATGTCCAAATGAAGAAAGGTTTGAAGCGTTGGAAACTAGAATCGAAGAACTTTCATTTGATAGGTTATTTATCACATAATACTTTATACATAATTAGATATTCTCCTTCAAAGTGTGTACTAGTGCAAATTCCTTTGGAATTTTAGCCTATTATGGAATTCTCTCATTTGGCCTAGCCTTAGGCTTCCCCTTGGACCTCACATTACTTATTATATGACTCATACACTTATCCACCACATCCAATTCATTTACATTATAATTAAAGCACATACAATATTACAATTAGTCTACCTGGCACCCCGAATCCTATATTGCTTAGCAAAATTTTCCGGGGCCTTACAATGTCACAGTCATTGGTTCATCAAGACAAGTAATAGTAGTGTTGTATAGGTAAAATAATGATAGAAAAGTGATAGCAATGAATATTTGATAAGAAAATTAAAATGCTTTTGATAAACAAAATAATTGTTTTGAACATTGAAGATCTTATTGCTTGAATTGAAGAATGCGAAAAAAAATCATTTCGTAAATAAAACAGTGAATAATGCTTGTTTTATCCTTGCTACCCCGAGGCTCGTCGAGATTTGGTTGTCCTGATGGTCCAATTCTTGAGGCATTCTCTCTGCTCACAGCCTGTATGGAAGGGCCTTCCTCCCCCTCCTCCTCGAGAATGACACAACAGTCCATATTACTATCCTCCAGAAACAAGTTCCTCATTGCTGCAAATTCTTCTTCTTCGTCTGACCCATAAATAATGTCGGCATGTTGGAAGCTCTTCTCCAGATGCGGTATCGACTGCTCCAAAGGGTAATAAGGACCGCGCCAGGGCGGCGACCAGCTGTTGAATTCTTCCTTGGTGTATTCATATTTCAAACCGAAAGTGGTGACGTGTTTCTTGAGCTTTATGGGCTTAGACATTCCTTGGAGGTTCTTGCCAAGCCTTTGCCAGGCTCGTACCCACTCTATCTTAGTATGCTTTCGATTTTGCTATCCCACCAATTGTCTTTGTCGATAGCATTGACCCGTTCAATGTGGTGGTAGGTTTCTCCACCTAGATTCCTTCTTCCCTCGATTGTCGGAATAGTCTGGCGGCTGTAAATAGGGCTGCAACCATCGCCTTGAATAATCACCTCCTGGTGGTTCCAGTGGAACTTCACTTCCTGATGCAGCGTTGACGCTACGGCCCCAGCAGCATGGATCCATGGTCGCTCTAATACCAAGTTCTAGGACATTGGTACATATATCACTTGGAAATCGACCTCGAACCAAGTTGGTCCCATCAGCAGGCATAGACTAATCTCTCCAATGGTGGACCTTTGAGAACTATCAAAAGCTTTCACATTGATTGATCCATCCTTTATCTCATGCAGCCCTTTACCCAGTTTCTTGAGTGTTATCAGCAGACATATGTTAAGAGTGGACCCTCCATCGATCAGGATTCTAGTGATGAAATAATCGTCGCATTGTGCGGTGATGTGTAGTGCTTTATTATGCCCTAGCCCTTCAGGTGGAAGCTCGTCTTCATGAAAAGTAATCTTATGGCTTTCCAACACTTGGCCCACCATATTGGCCATTTCCCTGCTAGTGATATTGTTCGGCACATATGCTTTGTTCAACACCTTCAACAAAGCACTGTTGTGCATTTCAGAATTCTACAGCAAAGATAGAATTAATATTTGTGCTGGCGTCTTGTTCAACTGGTCAATGACCGAGTACTCCTTGGTTTGTACCTTCCTCCAAAGGTCGTCCAGACCTATCTCAATAAGAGGGGGGCGATTGGAAGCCTGCTTGCTTGATTCGGCCAGATGTTCAGGGTATAGACTCTACAAGTTCTTGTCATACCCTGTGTTGCAACAGCTTCATCGGTTTGGACCTTGCCTTTCCTTCTCGCCTCGACTATATAGTCCCAAGGTAAATCATTCGTATAGAATGGTGGCGTGGTTGACATCGCCACTAGGATTGGCACACCTATCCTCACTTCAAATGGAACGTGTGCCTTGGGTGGCAAGACTGCAACCTCAAATGGTGCGGGTGCATTTTCCGGAGACACAAATTTAACCTCAATTGGTACCGGTGTCTTTGCGGGTGGCGCTGCTTCAAACTCAAGAGGTATAGACATGTTTACCCCAGCATCCTCAGACGGTTGAATCTGGACTATGATTGGATTGAGAGTAATTGCCGGTTTCTTTGGGTTATCGCCTTCTACGATCAACCCGATCGATCCCTCGGAATCCAAGTCATCTTCTGTTTTAATCATGTAGATACCTCCACCCTTATGGACTAGTAGAGGATTGTTGCGGACATTTAGAGCGAGCTCCTTTGCCACAATGATCTTGATATCAATCAAGGACTGTATCTTGTCTTTCAAAGAGCGTCATTCATCAGTAGTGTGCCATTTCATGCTGGAGTGGTATGCACAGGACTTGTTTGGGTTAACCCATTGAGAGGGGATCTGAAGGGTTGCAGCGGGGATAGGTGTGACATGACCAGCAACTTTGAGCTTCTCATACAGCTGGTTGATGGGTTCAGCGATGGCGGTATACGCTTTTGGAGGTCTGCGATCAAAATTAGGCCGAGGTCTAGGGATGTTTTGGCGTGTAGGGGTGATTGATAATGGGATGGTTGAGGGTTGTAAGTGTGGTAGACGGTAGTAGGTTGGGAGTATCTGGGAGAAGTAGGTTGATATGTGGGTGGTGGAGATGATTGATAAGTTGGTGGTGGAGCTTGGTATGAGGGCGAGGGTGCTTGATAATTTGGGGTTGGTTGATATGTGAGTGGAGGTGTTGGGTAAGTTTGGTATTTTGGTGGAGTGGCGTGATGGTGAGGTACATGATTATTCTACTGTCTTAGGATATTTTGTGGAGGTGTAGGATTTTGAATGTTGGCGAGGGTGACGTCTGGGATGTTGAGGGAAAATGACAGGTTTGCCAGATTTCGAACCTGATCAAGCTCATCTTGGAATTTCAATAACTTTTGCTCAAGTTGTGACATATTCTCATAAGGAACCCGAATACCCTGGCCATCAGTGGCCTCTACCCCTTCAACCCTGTTCTCCTTTCTGATGTTTGTTGAATCTTCCATTTTATTCTTGCCCTTGTTCTTGACTTTAGGATGACTAGGAAGAGGAGTGGGTGGAGGGACCCTGGATCTTGTGAGATAGGATGATGATGCCAGAGTGCACGAACTTACCTTTGGGGAAGGGAATACATAAAGGAAGAAACAAAACAAAAACAAAAGTTAGCCAAGTCAGTGCGAATTATGAGAAAGTATTGCAATATTGAAACACATAGTGCGGGAATGTAAAGTGCGTCCTAATTTGGGAAACCTCTTTGTACCCGAGGTAGGCCTAAAGACAAATTGATTCGAAGAACTTAGAATGCTAAATGCCTTATTTTATTGATAAGAAAATAGACGAATACCAAAACGACACTAAATAAACAAGAAGTAAAGGTCACTAATGGACATTGGCCTCATTACATTGTTAAAGTGAAAGAAAGACATTCATATCTACTTGGTCCCAGAAAGACCTTCCCCAGACTCGGAATTCTTTCTTCCCTCGAACAGCTTCCCAAACTCTCGAAGTCCCATCAACAGGTATGCTCTGGCTAGATGTCCACCTTCGGTCCCTTCCGCCTTTGGACAGTCTTCGACCCTTTTGAGGAATTTTCCCTCCAGTTCTACTATGCCTCTCCCCAAATATCCTAACCTCTTGTTGGTGCTGATAGCCATGTCTTTCCATTCCTCAATCAGCTTCTTGTTGGACTCGTGTATCTCGCGGTGCTCGCTCTTGCATTCACAGATCCTTTTGCGCAGCTGGTTGTATTTGACTTGCGCCTGAGACTTTTCATCTATAATCCTGTGGCCGTGAACGAACTGTGGCTTGCCCAGACCATCCCAATTGTCTTCCAACCAACCAGAATAGAAAGGGGTGCAACCAGCGTGATATTTGTCTGGATCAATGGTGTCTTTCTCCATCATAATCTTACAGTGCCACATGTGCTGGGCTTGGCACTTGTGAGGACTATCATCATTTTGGAAGTCTACTCGAAGATGGCTCATCTTGTCGACCCTTGGTATGAATTGCTTCCTACTTGCTTGTCTCACAACTCGAAGAGGGACGTAAGGGTATGTTCCTCTTAGGCCAATCAGTATCAGGAACAGTGCATCTCTGGATCGGGCGATTAACTCCTCTATCGGAAACCACTCGAACATCCATTGAACTTGTTCTTCAGTCAGATTGTCAAAGAGCTCAACCCATCCTTTATCATTCTCAGACTGAGCGAACATGTCGGGGATGTAATTCATTCGCTTTGAATGGTTGAAAGCGATATGGTCATCCCCGACCATTCGATGAATTTCTTGTCCGTATTCGCCCTTTTGGAGATGTTTAATGAGCCAAAGCTGAAGTAGTAGATTGCAGCCTTCGAAGTGGCTCGCTCCTCGTTGACTCGCCCTTTTATCATGCAATGATCATGGGTACAATGTTGAATGTCTGTCCACCAATCCCCTCCATTAGGGTCTTGGTTACCATAGCCAGCCTAGTATGGATTCTTTCTTTCTTCATTGGAAACACGATCAGACCCAGGAAACAATACATGAAGACGAATACCCTACGATGGATGTGTCCCATGGATGTGATGGCAAACTCATCATGGTAGGTACGATATGATTTTCTATGACCGTACCTTTCATACAAATAGTCAAAAGGGATGTACGATTCTTTTAAGAATACCGGTTCTGCATTCTTCTTCAAACCCATCTAGGAAACCCTTGTCTGTGCGGTTCTTAGGCATTAGCAAACCCGGAGTTTCCCACACTAGACCGGCCAGTGCCCCTATCTCCTCTAGCAAAGGTGTCATTTCAATGTTGCCAAAGCGGAACACGACCCTTTCACAATCCCAGAACAGGGTAGCAACCTCTATTATCATGTTGTTAGGCTAGATCTCCAGGAGAGATGGTAGATTGCCCAAATATTTTCTGACGAGAGTTTTGTCATTAGAATGTAAATCTTCCCACCAACTCAGCAATCTTGGGTGGATATTGGAGACCATGCCGAATCTGGGTACTTCTTGCCTCATATTTTTGCAAGGAAAATAAGGCTAGGCCCTTACCCCCACCAGACTTGACTATTTAACATCAATAATTAGTATGAAACATTTAGTTCTCCAAAACAATGCACAGAACGTGATGATGTTCGTTTGGGTTTAGGGAAACCCAGTGGAATTTTGGACAAGGATATCTTAAAAGCTATTGTGCAGACAACACTTTAGCCTGGCTAGGTTTAACCATGATGCATGCAACAGTATAACAGAGTAAGGTTTCTGTGGGGTTTTAGGCCAGTACCCTTGAGAGGACAACTCAAGGGGGAAAGGCACGGAATCGTCGACTGCACCGCTGATCGACTAGTTTTACCGCAAATAAGCCTTTCCGAATTTAGGGGGGTAATGTTATAGGAAGGGAACAACCACTCATCAAGCGTTGCTATAGTATTTGTTTGGCACGAGTGGAATATGATGTTGAGCATGATTATGCAATAATAAATAAGCATTAAAAGCATGTTGTCATGTATTTGCACGTTAAGAAAGCGGTAAATACAACAATTATGATTTAAAGCGGTTACAAAGGGAAACAAAGAAACATGTCAGTTTTGTTTTTGGAAAAAAAGTAGGTACTTGAAAGAGATAAATGATTAATTGCACATAAAGAGGAAAAGGGAAGGGTGCAAATATCAAACAAAGTAAAGGTATAAATTCACGAGGCAGTTTGAAATGGTAAAAGCCTAATATCCCCACCAGAGTCGCCATGCTGTCGCGCCCCCTTTTTCCTCGCGTAGTCCGGGGTTATGACATTGTTTGAGACAACTCATTCCTTTTGGGAAAGGGGTCTTGCATTTTTGAAGAGTCGCCACCTAACGATTTTTAAGGTGCGTTAGGGCACCTAGGGGGGTTCATTTATAACTACGTTGATAACTAGAGACAGGGTAAGGTCTTGAAATTATCCTAAAGGGAAGGTGTTAGGCACCCCTCAGGATCCACAAGTGTGGTTCCCAGCCAAACAACTTTTTTCTGAATTTGTACAATTTATCAAATAAACAAGTAAGGCTCAAATAATAAGGGATTTAAGTCTAAGTACAGATGTTTGAAAAAGTTAATGAAGAACTAACTTTTGAATGAATTACAATCTAAGCATATTTATGAAAAGTAAAGGAATGTCCTAGGTTTGCTTATAATATGGATCACATCAATGCAATACCCGGTATGACACTCCTCAGAAAGGGGCTACACGTGGTATTAGCGCACCGGTCATCATGTCCATATCTACCCTTTCCCACCCCGTGAAGGTAACTAAGCGCGTGTTGGTCACGACCTTTATTGCATGTTGTTACCCGTCCCTTCCTATCAGTCCCAGAGGAATTTAGGACTCCAATCCTATAAAGGGGGGGTTTCAAGGCAGACCCTCAGGTTTTAAAGGTAAAATTTCTAGGGCGACATATAATGAACAAGTAGGATTGCAGATAAGGGGTAGCACATAAACAAGAAAAAAGGCTCAAAGACCTCCACAAATATGGCACATAAGCATCATGTCTCTTACACAACTATGTCCGGATTCAGATCCTAAACATGATGTCTAAGTGATAATAGCAGATTCAGATTTATTACATAACTCAGAGAGGAAGTCCTAATATGGCCTGCCTACTGATTTTAACATGATGTCAGTTAAACACAATCACAAAGACAGTTCTGGTTTTAATTTTTAAATTGATTACCTAAGTCTTGCCTAGGTTTAGGATAACATGCAATAGTTATTCATATTGATGACAATCTCAGGTTGTTATACCTAATAACATGCAGTTCTAGGTGTTTGTCAATATTCAGAGACCGATTACGTGTTTGTTAGAACATGGTAAAACAGTTTTAGGCTTTTTCATGCGTAAGTAATTAGTTTAGGCATATAATAGGGTCCTAAAGCATGATATCTAGTACATACATATAGAGATGCAGAAAGATTGTATGCAGAACTCCTAGGCAGGATTTTCTAAGTGCATGAAGTTACATTATTTGAACACGCTTTCAGGAGATGCAGCAAGTATGAGAATGACTTATTTAGTAGTGTATTGTCAGGATTTCTAAGTGTATTACCACATTATAAGACCTAGTTTACATGAATAGTAGGTTTGTATTAACGCTTATCTTAGAACAAGATTTTTCTAAGTGTAGTTATTAGCATGTTTCTAACACGGAATTTTCTAAATAATAGGATGATGCATATGCTGAAAAGAAAACGGTAGACATGGTCTTAAGATGGCAGGATTTCTGATGCATGTGTACATGAGCCCTACACAGGATTTCAATTGCGCAAATAGAAAGTGAAACCTAAATCATGATTTCTACCCTTTTAGCAACTATGGCATGCATACTACCCCCCATTTTTCACTATCCGTCCCCAGAGTTGGTTACAAATAGTTATTACAGACCATTGAATATAAATTACATAATTGAAATAGAAAAATAAGAAGTTAACTATAGGGAGTCTACATAATAGGCCCAGATTCTCCATGTCCTCAATACCAAGTATGTTTCACAGCCTTTTCACAATCCGAGTGTGTCAGAGTTCCCTAGGGACCTCAAAGGATCTTGGGCAGTGCTCACACCCAGATTTCAAAGCCAAGATAGAGTAAGTGCAGTGTGGAAGGACAACTCTTGTGTGTCAAAGTTCAGAGGGAACACAAGGGTCCTCAAAGCAATGCTCACACAAAAGGGGCAGAACCTAAGGAGTCTAAGAGTATAGTGAGAGTGCTCGACATATTTTGAGGAGTTTAAGTAAGAGAACAGTTTTGAAACAACTTTGAAAAGAGGAGAGACTTAGTGAAAATAATTATTTTTCATAACAAAAGGTTTAACTAATAAAAACAGTTGGGAAGATCATCATTCTCAAAAAAGAGCAAGTTCACCATCATATAATAGGACCAAGAATAGTCCAACAATCACAATCAGGGGTATGGGAATTGAGGGACAAATACAGGGCAGGTAAGGCTAAGCATGTAGTAGGTAGAAACACATATAGGCATGCAATCAGAAACTCATAAGGGTTCAGAGGATCAGGGTACAATAGGGTATAGGATTAGTGCCACGCCCCAAAATCCAGGGACGAGACCGGCGCCTAACCAGGTGAACCCAGTCAAGCGGACCTGTATTGCCTTTCCCACCCAACGTATTAACCCGCGTTAATAACATGCATTATTTCGTGTGAATTAGCCGATTTCAGTATCAGTGGACTTGACTGGTAAGAAGTGAGCTGATTTCGTGAGTCGATCCACTATCACCCAAATTTAGTCGAACTTGCGCTGAGTATGAGGTAACCCTACCACGCAATCCATATTGATCATCTCCCATTTCCACGTCGGCATTTCCATAAGTTGAGTTAATCCACTGGGCCGCTGATGCTCAGCCTTCACCTGCTGGAAATTCGGACATCTAGACACAAAGTCCGCCACACCCCTCTTAATACCATTCCACGAATAAACCTCCTTGAGATCGTGATACATTTTCGTAGAGCTTGGGTGAACAGAATACCTATAATTATGAGCCTCTGCCACTACCCTCTCCCGGAGATCATCCACATCTGGAACACATAGTCTCCCCTGACACCGCAAGACACCGTCATTATTACCAAGTGAAAAAGTTGAAGTCTTATGATTTAAAATTTCTTCCCTCAATTGTATCAATGATGGGTCTCTGAATTGCTTTTCCTTGACTTCCGTTACAAGCGAAGACTTCGCTCCATTTCGCACCACGACATTCCCTTCATCTGAGGTCGAAAGACAAACCCCAAGACAGGCCAATTGATGAACCTCTCGAGCCAAAGGCCTCTGACCGGCCTCTAAATGTGCCAAGTTACCCATGGATTTCTGACTAAGAGCGTCGGCTACCACATTCGCCTTTCCTGGATGGTACAAAATATTCATATCATAATCTTTGAGCAATTCTAACCACCTCCGCTGCCTTAGATTCAGTTCCTTCTGCTTGAATAAATATTGAAGACTCTTGTGGTCTGAGAACACGTCCACGTGGACTCCATAAAGATAATGCCGCAAAATTTTTAATGCAAACACCACTGCCGCGAGCTCCAAATCATGCGTCGGATAATTCTTCTCGTGATTCTTGATTTTCCTCAAAGAATACGCTATAACCTTCCCATGTTGCATCAACACACACCCGAAACCAACCCTTGAAGCATCGCAATAAACCACAAATCCCCCTATACCTTCTTGCAAGGTCAATACCGGTGCCGAAGTCAATCTCGACTTCAATTCCTGAAAACTTTTCTCACAAGCGTCGGACCACTGGAACTTCACCGCTTTCTGCGTCAATTTAGTCAATGGGGAGGCGAGGGTAGAGAATCCCTCCACAAAGCTCCGATAATACCCAACTAGACCCAAGAAACTGCGAATCTCTATCGGGGTCGTTTGTCTAGGCCAATCTTTCACTACCACGATCTTCTTGGATCTACCTGAATCCCTTCTCTGGAAACAACATGACCCAAATACGCGACTGATTCTAGCCAAAACTCACATTTCAAAAATTTAGCATACAACTGGTGATGATGAAGAGTTTGCAGGACTGCCCTAAGGTGATTAGCACGATCTTCCCGACTTCGCAAGTAAACAAGGATGTCATCAATAAAAACAATCATGAAGGAATCTAGAAATGGATTGAAAACCCGATTCATAAGATCCATGAAAGCTGCTGGAGCATTGGTCAGCCCAAAGGACATTACCAAAAATTCAAAATTACCATAACGAGTCCTGAAGGCGGTCTTAGGAATATCCTGCTCTCTGATNTAGCATACAACTGGTGATGATGAAGAGTTTGCAGGACTGCCCTAAGGTGATTAGCACGATCTTCCCGACTTCGCAAGTAAACAAGGATGTCATCAATAAAAACAATCATGAAGGAATCTAGAAATGGATTGAAAACCCGATTCATAAGATCCATGAAAGCTGCTGGAGCATTGGTCAGCCCAAAGGACATTACCAAAAATTCAAAATTACCATAACGAGTCCTGAAGGCGGTCTTAGGGATATCCTGCTCTCTAATCTTCAACTGATGATACCCAGACCGTAAATCAATTTTGGAGAAGAACCCTGCACCTTGCAATTGATAAAAAAAATCATCTATTCGAGGCAATGGGTACTTGTTTTTTATAGTGACTTTGTTGATCTGTCAATAATCGATACACATTCGAAGCGACCCATCCTTTTTTCTGACGAAAAGAACCGGAGCGCCCCACGGCGACACACTCGGCTGAATGAGCCTCTTTTCTAATAAATCCTTTAACTGCTCCTTTACCTCCCTCAACTCTGCTGACGCCATTCGGTATGGTGGAATAGATATTGGCTGCGTATTTGGTAGTACATCCCAAAATCAATCTCTCTATCTGGCGGAATCCCTGGAAGCTCGTCCGGAAATACTTCAAGAAACTCATTCACAACAGGCACGGACTCGGGAGCAGGCACCACTGGAGTGGTGTCCGCAACCCGGACCAAATAATAGACACACCCCTTCTTAATCATCTACGAGGCCTTAAGGCAGTAGATAAACCTACCTTTTGGCACCACACCATTCCCCTTCCACTCAATAACCGGCTCATTAGGAAACTCTAGCCTCATGATTCTAGTTCGACAGTCGAGTTTAGCAAAGCACGAGTAAAGCCAGTCCATTCCCATAATAATATCAAAATCTACCATCCCAAGCTCAATAATATTAGTCGTGGTAACGCGACCACATATCGTGATAACACAATTCTTATAGACTCGTGCTGCTAGAATAGAATCACCAACCGGAGTCGATACAAAGAACGGCTCATGAAGTTGTTCGGGTTCTATCCCAAAACTTGAAGCAATAAACGGGGTAACATAAGACAAGGAGGACCCCAAATCAATAAGAGCATAACAATCAACTGCTTGAACATTAGGAATACCTGTAACAACATCTGGAGAAGCCTCCGCGTTCTGGCGACCACTCAAAGCATAGAACCGGCTAGGTCCACCTCTACCTGGGGCTGGCCCCGATGGGGCTGGAGGACGCCTTGAAGATGTGTCGACTGAAGAACCGGATGACTGAGCAAAACCCCTACCACTGCCCTGGCTGGGCGCACGACGCTTCCACTGAACATGACCTCTTACTCCACACCCGTAGCATACCGGGATATCCAGATAAAAAGACTTGGTATGGAACCTCCCACACTTAGGGCACGGAGCCCTCCCCTCCTGCTGGGACCTCCCTCCTGGGCGACCTAACTGATGGGGTCTCCTGCTATCTGACCCTGGTCCCCAGTGACTGCTCTGATGGAAATGGTGCACTGATGGCGGTGCACTGGCTGAGGACTGTGCATAAGACTGGGATGGCCCTGATGACCCTCTCCAATGAACTGGTCTCCCTCCTCGAACTAAACTTCCCGAGTGGCCCGCTAACTGGACCCTGCTGCTACTCTCTCTTTCTGACCTTATCTTCAATTTCCTAGCCTCTGTAGCCTGGGAGAATCCCACAATCTTCCCATAATTCATGACTGAGTGCAAGGCAGCTGTATCAGCTTTATTAACAACCAAGGGACTAAGGCCCTGAACAAAACGTTGAACCCTGGCATCCATAGTCGACACCAAGTGAGGAGCATATTTAGACAACCTCACGAACCCCATATGGTACTCCCACACACTCATACTGCCATGCTTGAGGACCTCGAACTCCGTAGCACGGGCTGCCACAGTCTCGGCAGGCAAAAAGTGATCTATGAACGCATCCACGAACTCGTCCCATCTAGCCGGAGGACTTCCCTCCCCACGGGAACCCTCCCACATCTCGACCCAGGAATATGCTGCTCCCCTCAGCCTGTACGAAGGTAACTCGACCCCCTCTGTCTCTTTAGCCTTCATCACCCGAAGGGTCTTGTACATCTCATCAAGAAAATCATGTGGATTGGCCTCTGGATCCGTACCTGAGAACTCTGGAGGGGCCAACCACAGAAACTGGTTGACTCTGGAGCCGGCGGAATCTCCCTTTTCCACTGGAGGACGCTGGGGTAGCATGAGATCTTTGGGCCTGAGCAGCCACCAACTGAGTCAACATATGAATAGCTCCTCTGAGGTCCCCCTCGGACGTACCGAGACCGGAAGATGGGAACGTAGAGGGATCAGGAATGTCGGCGGGAGGGGTTGTAGCACCCTCCGCCGCTGCAAGAACATGAATCCTTTGATCCGGAATAGAAGGGTCAGGCAGATTCAAGGACGGGGAGTCACTCTCACTTGCACTATTTGGTACAGAATTCACAGTCACCCCCGCGGTGGCATTGGCCTTATGGCTGAGTCGAGCTCTCTTCTTTGGTGCCATTACTGAAAATTTCGGAACAAAGCACGAATTAGGCAAGGATATTTTCACTTTCCGGTTCACCGCACGATATAGAATAACAATAAAAGGGTAATTTCCTAAATGTCAATGTAGCCCCCTAATTATAGATGTGGTCGACAACACACCGATAAGAAGGGCTCTACTAGACACGGCTCTGAGACATCCTAGGACTCTTTTAAAAACCTTAGGCTCTGATACCAAGTTTGTCATGCCCAAACATCGAGGGACAAGACTGGAGCCTAACCAGGTGAACCCAGTCAAGCGGAACTGGATTGCCTTTCCCGCCCAACGTATTACCCCGCGTTCATAACATGCATTATTTCATGTGAGTTAGCCAATTTTAGTTTTAAAGTACATTTTACAACATATATCCATTTGTTTCCTCTTTTAGCATTTCAACGATTGATATCCAAACATACATAATACATTCATAAATTTCCAACATGATCCACGGTTCCGAGTACGTACTATTACTACCCAAAAATACATATATACACCCACATCATGTCTGCGGATCCTCTACGAATACTAGGGATTTTACATAACTTGCCAGTAACAAGGCCCCGGCTATACCTTTACAACATAAACAAAAGAAGTTGGTATGATCCACACACGGCCCCGAGGAGAAGAGGGCTCACCACAACTCTTGCAGAGATGAAGAGGAGGTACCACTAACGGCGGGCTGAGCTACCTGCTATGGAACCACCTACATCCATATAAAAGATGTAGCGCCCCCGACAAAAGGGACGTTAGTACTATGGAATAATACTAGTATGTATGAACAAACTTTATCCCAAGTACAATCAACCAATATTACAGGTAAGAAAAAGGACAGCAATAGGACCAACAATCAAAATACGCGAAAAGTGACAATCAAAGTCAACAATTTTACAATCTCTCATTTTTCCCTTTCCAACACCACCGTATTCACGAGTTTCATAATTTTCATATCAATCCACCCTTATTACCTCGGCCACCCTTATTACCTCGGCCACCCTTATCACCACAACCCACACCTTATTACTTCGTGTTGCGGCGCGCAACTCGACCCCGCTTGACAATTTATATTTCAAAAACAACTCCACCAATAATTTCATCACAACAGCAACAACAACAAACAATTTCATTATAAGAATTTTCCGTTCAAGGATTCCAAATTCAACAACAACACCAAACAATTTCATCACATGGGCCTCCTTTCAAGGATCACAAATTAACATTTAACAATTCATTTACTTGGGCTCAAGGCACCCCAAACTTTCAACAAGCAGCAATTTATGCACAAGGTGTTGCCATGACCGTTCAACTTATTTACAATGCTTGATATCAATAACTTTAAACAACTACCATCTTTGCACATAATAAAGTAGGCATGCCAAGTCACAATTCAAAATCTCATCTAACACAGTGGGGTGTCAGTTAACTAGACAGTCAATTCACATATTTTCATATAAGTACACATACCGTATTCTTGCCACAACAAGAGGGATTTTACAAGGGTTAAAGTTAGCCATACATACCTGGAGTCGAAATCCCCTTTTTAACTTTTACTCACAAATCACCGAACCGACTAGTACCGTCAATCTAGTTCACAAATAAACGTATTCAACTTAGAATTGGAAGTCATGCATACAATTCGGACTCTCTTAAACATTCTGCCAAACACTATGTGACCCCATTAGACTACCAACCACGTCTTTGTGAAATTTACCCCAAACCACTCCCTCTTACAAAATTAACACTATTATTAAACATGCATGCAAGGTCTTAGTTAATATTTTCAAGAAACAATCCATGCAAATCCTCCCTTTGTTTAAAATCAGAAACTTAGTGGAAAAAGAGTTGGGAACCCTTGCTTGCTAGAATGAGGAAGAAGAAGATTACTCGAATTATCAGGCCTGAGGGACTTTGAAAATCAACTTGATGGAAGAACCAATTTGTCTCTCAAGAACTCCCCTTTACTTCTCTCTATTTTGTTCAGAAAACTTGTAAAAATGAAGGGGTGGGGTGTTTTAATGAACTGGGGGTCGGGTTTTAAAATTAAAAAAATCAGGAGCCCGACACTGAAATGCGGTCAAGAATGCGATCGCGTTCCTGACATGAGACGACCGTAGAATTGCCCTCCAGGTGGGCAAAAATTAAAACACACTGTGCAGGTATGCGACCACTATGCGCATACACGTTATGCGATCGCATAGTGCATTGCATAACCTCCCTCACAGAAATCAAAGGGAAAGAATGCGACAACTATGCGGTCCGCATAACCGAAATGTGATCGCATAATGGACCGCATAGTTGTCCTTCAATTGGGCAATGTCCTGCCTAGGTATGCGACCATTATGCGGTCCGCATACCCGTTACGCGATCGCATAGTGCGTCGCATAACGCCCAACTTTTGGAAAATTTTATTCTTTCAAATTCCGGGGTACTTTACACAATCGAGGTTCGTTCTAATATTTTCTACAGTTATAACAACTCGGGGATTTATCGGCATTATTTTAAACAAGAAATTTTACGGGTCTTTGCAATTAGATTAACATATCAACACCAAACATCTAAGACCATGACCAAACTAATGTATCAACCATAGGCATGGGAGTTCACATAAGAAACAGGTGCCAAATATATAGAAACATGTTGGCCGTAAAGCATAACTTAACAGGTAGAGGGAATTCAAGATCGTAGTTACATGTTGAACAATAAATTGCAGAATAGAAATACAATAGATTGCAACAATAGAAATGCAATAAATTGTAACAATAATAGAAACATATTGGTTTGAGAACTGAAATTCGAATTAGGACATACCAGTGAAGTGAAGAAACAGAAACACAAAGCAGAAATAGAAGAGGCACAGTAGTTAGCCTTGGCTTGTAGCCGGCTAACTTAGGATAATAACAAGTAGCACATAAGAGAGAATAGAGAGAGTAGCAAGTTTTAGTTGTGTGAGAGAGAGTTAAACAGATCAGTTGTTCGTGTCTGTGTGTTAATGAAAGGTAATGCATATATATAGTTTCGAAAATTATGACAAATAAGGTAGGAATCAGAATTAACCAGTGATTGTGGGACTGAGTATCAGTCAGTACACAATCAATACAAGTCTCCCCCTAATTAAGGGAATTTATTCAAACGGTGGGTAACAAAATAAGGAAAGAGACCATATATAGCTTGAGGGAATATTCAGACAGTGTAAATATAGCAGGTAATTAGGTATCCCCTTAATTGAAGGGGTTAAACTTAAACGGCTAGTAGGAAAACTAACAATTAAGGAAAATTTTTATGCATACAACACACAATGAAATAGTTTTAACCCGATATAAGTAAGCAATTAGGACTAGGTTCAAAAGATATCAATTAAGGAAATAATAATCAATTATCAATCAATTAATCATGTAACAAGGTAAGAAAATAAGTTAAAAGTTGGAAGTCAGTAAGAATAAGGTTCTTCAAATCTCAGGAATCAGGGGTGCAAATAATGAATCAGGAACCCTAACAAAGTAAAGTTGCAGAGAGTCAGGGGTGCGAACAGGAACAAAATCAATTAGGAAAATAATAGGCAAGCAAAAGCATAGCAAGGAAAAGAATCACATAGAATTACGGATTCGAGGTTTAACACACATTTAAACGAACAGGGAGAATTAAAGAGTCGAAAAACCGTAGTGTCTATAGTAGAAAAATCATACAGGTTCAGAGACAAAGCTATAACACTAAAGAGATTAAACGGGATGAACATGATATAAGCAAAAGAGAACATAATCAGAAACCCTAATGAGCAAAAATAGGGTAAAATCACAGGAAACTTAAACATTTATGAGAAATAAGCGTTCATGCATTTAAACGAACATATTAGTCAAAGATAGACTTAGAATTTTGGAAAACCTACGGTTTTCAGCATAATCAGTCAAAATGAAAAGAAAATTTTAAATAAATCGTTGAATCATAGAAAGAATCGTAGAATGAGCAAAAAATGGTTTTGAAAGAGGGGTTATGAAACCTTAATTTTGAGATGAAGGAACATTTAGAAATAGGAAGGTTTCTTTGAAGAAAACATGTAAAAAACTTCATAACATACACAGATCTAAGACAGATCCAAAATAAATTGGTAAATATTAGGAGTTAGGGTTTTAGAGAACCCAGAGAAAACAAGAAAACCTTAAAAATGTCACCGGCCTTAGCCGGAGAAGTCAAAGATCTTACTCAAACGACTGGAGGTGGCTGGAAAATGGCATGAGGGACCTTGGGTAGGAGTTGAACCTCTCCAGGTTCACCTGAGGGCCTCAAGGTATCATCAGACTGGCATGGGGTGAAGCAGGGGCCAGGAGATGATGAGAGGACATAACTTCTGGCAAGGGAGGTGGCCGGAGGAGATGAACAGACTCCACCGGAGAGGAGGAGAGGAGAAGGTTCTAGAGAGAAACAGAGAGAACTAGAGAGATTGTGAGAGAAGTGAGACCGGGCAAATGAGGATGGGAGGGGGGTAGTCTTTAGGGTTAAATTAGGAAGGGGCGATTTTGGGCCGTTGATCAAGATTGATCGACGACCAGGATTTAATCAGACGTTGGGTCGGGTGGGTTTTCAAGATTGGGCTTGGGTATAAGGTTGTGGTCAAATTAAATTAGGCTAAATTTTAAATAGAAGTTGGCTACTTGTTAAATACCCAATTCAATAGATACATAATTAATAAAAATAGCTAATAATTACATAAAATGAATTGATGCTAAATAGATGAAATTAAGGTAATTAACTAATATTTAAAATATAAAATGACTAACTATTGAATTAAGATGGTATAAAATGTACAATTAGGCTATAATTGAAAAATTATTTTAATTATAGCCAAATAATGCCAAATTGGCTAATTTGGGAAATAATTAAATCCTAATAGGATTACAAATGATATATTGAGCTAGGAGATATTTTGAAGTTATTTATAATGTAAATTATGAATAATTATTGAATATAAAGTACTGAATAAATTAGAAAAATAAATAAATAAAAATATGGAAAAGTATGGAAAAATACCAATTATTATAAAAAGTGATTTTGGAAGGTATATATGCAAATTTTAAAATAATTTGAGAAAAAAATGGTATCAACATCATCGGCAACAAATACCTTTTCTTGATAGTGACTTTGTTCAACTGTCGATAATCTATACACATCCTCATACACCCATTATTGTTCTTCACAAACAACATTGGCGCACCTCAGGGCAAGACACTAGGTCTAATGAATCCCTTATCAAGCAAATCCTGCAACTGTTCCTTCAACTCTTTCGACTTTGGTGGGCCCATCCGGTATGGCGGAATGGAAATTGGCTGAGTGCCCGAAGCCAAATCAATACAAAAGTCAATATCCCTGTCGGGTGGCATCCCTGGCAGGTCTGCGAGAAATACCTCAGGAAACTCACGAACAACATGCACAGAATCTTAGAGGGAACCTTAACACTAGAATCAGGAACATAAGCCAAATAGGCCAAACACCTCTTCTCGATCATACACTGAGTCTTCATATAAGAAAATTTCCTGGTGGTGGAATGACCAGGAGTCCCTCTCCACTCTAATCGAGATAACACCGACAATGCTAATATCACTGTCTTGGCGTGACATTCCAAAATAGCGTGATAAGGTAACAGCCAATCCATGCCCAATATAACATTCAAATCAACCATATCAAGGAGCAGAAGGTCTATACTGGTCTCAAGACGCCCAACAGTGACCAAACACGAACAATACACACAATCTAAAACAATAGATCCCCCCCCATGCGTGGACACATATACAGGGGCGCTCAAAGAATCACGGGGCACAACCAAATATGAATCAAAATAAGATGACACATAGGAGTAAGTAGACCCCAGATCAATAGAATTGAAGCATCTCTACTGCAAACTGAAACAATACATGTGATAGCAACATCGGATGACTCAGCCTCAAGTCTGGCTGGAATAGAATAACATCGGGGTCGGGCCCCACCACTCTGAACCATATCTCTGGGACAACCTCTAACATGAGGGCCTGCACCTCTAGCGGCCTGACCTCTACCTCTAACCATTTGACCCCTACCTCTAACTTCCTCACCCCTTCCTCTAGTTTGCTGAGCAGGCGGTGCAACTACTGGTGTCAAAATCATGGCATGAGAACTCTGGTGCTCTGAACTGCTCGATGCACGAGAGCACTATCTAGCAATGTGCCTCGGATCACCACAAGTATAATAAGACTTTGGTTGCTGAGACCTGTCAACTTGAATAACCACCCTGAGAACTCTGAATAAGACATATAAGAGCCACGACCACCTGGGGAACCGTGGGATGGCTGGAGTGTTGAATGAAATGGCCTGGGAGGATGGCCTCTACCATAAGTACCCCCCCCCCGCCTCTAGATGAGGCACCATTGAATCCCATGGAATGACGAGGTCTCTTGTCCGACCCCTGACCTCCCTGTCCGAGAACCATCTCAACTTGTCTGGTGACATTAGCTGCATCCTGGAATGAAATTCCACTCC
The DNA here is from genome assembly GCA_005239495.1 of Nicotiana undulata. Lineage (NCBI taxonomy): Eukaryota > Viridiplantae > Streptophyta > Magnoliopsida > Solanales > Solanaceae > Nicotiana > Nicotiana undulata. The sequence continues at coordinate 19,789 of ML257351.1, forward strand.
CTGTTTCCTTAACCATCTACAATCTAATAGGTTTAGAAAGACATTCAATAAACCTCCTAACCCTATCTCTGTCTCTGTGTGAGGAGAAAATGAATAGCATGATGGGCCAAGTCCACAAAACGAGTCTCATACTGAGTAGCAGTCACGCTGCCCTGCTGGAGACGCTCGAACTAACGGTGGCGCTCCTCCCTCAAGGTGATAGGTAGAAACTTCTCTAAGAAGAGATGTGAGAACTGGTCCTAAGTGAGGGCAGGCGACCCAGCTGGTGTGGTCAATAAATAATCCCTCCATACTTCTTGGCGGAACCAATCATCTAAAAAGCAGCAAAGTCGACCCCATTGGTCTCCAATATGCCCATGTTTCGAAGAACCTCGTGACAGCTATCAAGATACTCCTGGGGATCCTATGAAGTATGACACAAACTGGAAAGAGCTTGGTAAACCTATCCAACCTTCACAAAGCCTCAGAGGACATAGTTGACCCATTAACGGGCCGTGACGCAGCAAGCGGCTGAACTACTTCGACTAGGTGGGCTGCTGGAGTCTTAAACTGGGTAGCCATCTACTCCGGAGTGTGAGTAGTAGGAGTCTGGGCTCCTCCTCCAGTCAGGGATACGGCTAGTGCCATGGGGAATGCTCCATTCTAGGCCACACTCTCCATGAGGCTAACTAATCATATCAAGGCGGCCTGTAGCACAGGGGTGGAAATAAACCCCTCTAGGACCTGAGCTAGTCCGGTAGGAACGATCAAAGATGGAACCTCCTCATCGAACTCTACCTGAGGCTCCGCAGCTAGGGCTGCTGCTCGGGCCCTAGGGTGACCTCTGCCCTTGCCTCACCCACTTGCACGGCTTTTACCTCTGCCCCTCGTAGGAGCTGCTGCTGGAGGATCCGGCTTCTAATCAGTGGAAGAAGCGGTACGTGTCCTCGCCATCTGCGAGAGATAAGAATAGAGAAGTTTGATCAGTATTGAGAAAACAAAATTGCACTACAGAGTTAAGATAAAGTGAACTTGTTCCTAACTTTAAAGCCTCTGGGAGATAAGTAAAGATGTCTCCGTACCAATCCATCACACTCTACTAAGATTGTCCGTGAATTGTGAAACCAAAGCAACCTAGTACTCTGATACCAACTTGTCTCGACCCGAACTCCCACCGTCGGGCCCGTGATGGCGCGTAACGTTGCACTCGCTAGGCAAGCCAACATTAGAGATTCACAACATAAAAATCTTAAAACTTACGGAGATTTACTACAATTCAACACAACATAAATTAAATAAGGAAACAAAAATTCTTAACAACATCGGCACATATGATGTGTGTGTGTGTGTATATATATATATATATACCCATGATCTGGTGTCACAACTCACGCACTACTATGATTGATCTACAAGTATTTACCTGAAGAAAAATATACAACTATTTATATACCAAAGAAAAATAGTAAAATGATCAGATAGGAAGGGACTCCAGGAATATGTGGACGTCGGCAAATCTACCTTGTAAAGAAGTCAACAATGATCTCCGAATCAGCTTGGTTTGACACCTGGATTTGCACAGAAAGTGCAGAGTGCAGAATTAGTACAACCTACCCCATGTATTGGTAAGTGTCGGGCCTAACCTTGGCGAAGTAGTGACGAGGCTAGGACACGACACCCACAAACAACAAGTGAAGTATAATCATACATAAAGCAATAACAACAATAGCAGAAATAAGACAGGAAATATTGGGAAGGGACATGTTGAGGGGTTCACACTGTAAGAAATTAGAACCAATGATATAGCAGGATAAATCAAAATGCCTTAACCAGATAAAACAAGTAAGAATGGTAAAAGAAACTGCACGGCATCACCCTTCGTGCTTTTACTCTCAACCTCACAATATGAAATAATGAAATGGCTGGCATCACCCTTCGTGATTTACACTCTTCCTCACCATATGAAATAATGCAATGGCATGACATCACCCAACGTGCTTTACTCTGTTCCTCACATATGAAATAATGAAAATCACTAGACAGGTCTTCATCACGTTTGCGAAAGACCTGACGTCATTACGATAGTCAGCAACCCAAAGGACTACGCATTCGCGTATACCTCCTCATGTTCGCGAAGGCTATGCCCTCCCGGCCTTTGCGTTTGCAAACCATTGCTCGTGTTCGCATAGAAGGTTTGACTGGCCCCTCTGTGTTCCCGTTGAGCTGGCTGCATTCGCGAAGGCTAAAGCCCTCATCGCCTTGCACTCGCGACCTAGTCTCCGCGTTCGCGTAGAAAAATCTCTTCCTCGGCCCCATTTCCCCTTCGCGATCGCGTGAGTGGCTTCGCGATTGTATACGGCCAAAACCGGGAATGGCCAATTTTGAGGTTTCTACGACATCCCGAGCCTGGTTTCGATGGGTTCGGAGCAGAATCCAAGGAACAACCTCAAGGTGCATTCGTCGAAGAACGATAACGATGGATCGATATGCCTCAAAACAGAATAAAAAGTGAAGACCATTGTGGAAAGGCGGGAAACTCCCAAAAACACGTGGTTAAAGTTGACAACACCTGCGATAATAGTACAAGTATGTACCGGACCATTAAATAGTTGTACCAGCTATATTTCTTTGTAATAACTATACATGTACCATGATGGGATTCCCCTCCTATATAAAGGGGACCCTTATCATTTTTTGGACACACGATATTGAATATAAGAACAAGAACATTCTCTGCTCTCTAACTTAAACATATTCCACGTTTGTTCTACATATTTATTGCTTTCCAGTTATTGTGTTCATTAATTGTTCTTCATTATGGCTCATTATTTATCATAAAGGGCTACCCTCGAGGCCTTCCATATTGTTATTCTTCATCGATCGTCCCTTGTTAAGCCTACTGGATCGACCTCGAGGCCCAGCTTTGGCCAGCTCGAGACCCAGTCTCACAACTATTCGATTTGCATATAAACATTATCCCTTGCTCTTATCTCATTTTCCTAATTCACACGTAGAATCTATTTCTTAACAACTAGTATTAATATAAATCACATATTTTTAGAACCACAAAATCAAATATAATTGTAATTACCATTTTCAAGGTAAACAATTTGGCACCCACCGTGGGGCCAAAAATAATAGTGATTGATTTACTGTTGGTTTACTGAAAAACACAAGTTATTCTTTCCACTTTTTCTTGTCCAAGAATCTTTGGTTTCAGGTAAAAAAATGTCTAACTTCGTGAATGCACATGAAAAAAATGGTTCTGAGGATCATGGAGAGAACAGTGTAGTCGTTTCAAGCGCCGGTGTACCGGTGCAAAACCTTGAGGATACACCAGCGCCAATCCCCATGGATGTGGGCTCACGCAATGCCCAACATGTCGATATAAGCTCCCATACCGACGGGAGTATACGCTGGGAAAACCAGCATGAAGCACATAAAACTCTAGCTCGGGAGGAAAGGGAAGTTAGCGTTCACGTCATTTTTGAAATGTTGCAGGAACAATAAGAGGCAATTGCTCAGCTACAAAGCCATAAAAAAATTCCAAGCACGGAACCACCGAAAATGGCTCCTCGATCTGAACATTACCCAAAGAGATCGAGCGACAATGGGTCTGCAGCCAACCCCGGTATTATGAAAATGCTCGAGGACCTCGCAAAGAGGATTGAATCCTGAAAAAAAAAAGATGCTAACGACAAAAAGGCGGAGACCTACAACTCGAGGGTCGATCAGATCTCGGGTGCACCCCCCGATCCTAAAGGGTATAATTCAAAAAAGTTCGTGAAAAAGTTGTTCCCATCAAGTGCGACTCCGAAGCCCATCCCAAAGAAGTTCAGAATGCTCGATCTCCCGAAGTATAATGGGACCTCGGTCCCTAACGAGCACATCACTACTTACACTTATGCTGTAAAAGGAAATGACCTGAAGGACGACGATATTGAATCCATCCTGTTGAAAAAATTCGATGAAACACTATCAAATAGGGGCTATGATGTGGTATCACAACCTACCCCCGAATTCAATAGACTCATATGCAATGCTGGAAGACTCTTTTATAAAGGCACATGCAGGTGCCATCAAGGTTGCTATAAGGAAATTTGACATCATCAAAATCAAACAGAGAGAAAACGAGTTGCTAAGGGAGTTTGTATCTCGCTTTCAAATGGAGCGAATGGAATTACCATCAATCTCCGATGACTGGGCAGTGTAGGCCTTCACTAAAGGCTTGAACGAATGGAGCTCGATAGCTTCGAGGCAGCTAAAGCAGAACTTGGTTGAATATCCCGCCATAACTTGGACGGATGTCCACAACCGGTATCAGTCAAAGATTAGGGTCAAGGACGACCAATTGGGAGCCCCTTCGGGCTCAGTATACCCCAGCAGGCTCCTAGGTACGGAATAAAACTCTAGAGAAAGGGAGCTGAGATCAAGCAAAGAAAGATATCATCCATTTGCCAAAGATCGGAGAGACACTCCGGGACAAGATATACCTCAAAATAACGAGAAGACAATTTGAGGAAAGAATTCCCGGGCACTTGTGAGCAAAACTAGGTTTTCAAGGTCGATGGAAGCACCTCGATTATCAGAATACAACTTCAACATTGATGTCTCAAACATCGTATCGGCCATGGACAAGATCAAAGATACCAGGTGGTCAAAACCCGTACAATCAGACCCTACCCAAAGGGACCCCAGCTTAATGTGCGAATACCAAGGAATCCATGCTCACAGGACCGAGCATTATATGCAGCTTCGAGAGGAGGTGGCTCAGTTGATCGGTGAAGGGCATCTTCAAGAATTCCTCAGCGATCGGGCCAAGAACCACTTTCGATAAAGAGAGGCGAACAGGAAGAACGAACCTAAGGAACATCGGCATATCATTTACATGATCATTGGAAGAACTGACGCTCCCCAAGGATCCGTGGTCAAAGGGACAAAACTATCCACCGCAGCAGAAAAGCAAACTCGGAGTCATGTGCCCGAGGACATCATTGCATTCAATGAAGAGGACTTTGAGACCTTGTCTCAACCACATAATAATGCATTGGTAATTTCCTTTCTCTTGAATAACATTCAAATTAAACGTGTGCTCATGGATCCAGGTAGCTCGGCCAACATAATCAGGTCGAAGGTGGTGAAGCAGCTCGGGCTGCTCGATAAAATCATACCCACCTCTCGAGTCCTCAATGGATTCAATATGACATGCGAGGCAACGATGGGGGAAATGATCCTCCCGGTCAACATGGCCGGAACCATTTAAAGACCAAGTTTCATGTCATCGAAGGTGACATGAGATACAATGCCTTGCTTGGAAGGCCGTGGATACACAACATGAGGGCAGTACCATCAACTCTTCATCAGATGATGAAGTTCCCAATAAAAGATGGTGTAAAAATAGTGTACGGAGAGTAGCATGCAACAAAAGAGATATTCGTGGTGCACGATGTGGTACCAACATCCGTACCCTCAACTTCGGAGGATCCAGAGGACAAACAGATCCCCGAGGATGATGAAGAAGACTTCCTCGCTCCCTGAACCTTCGTTGTGCCCGAAGAATTGGACGCAACAAAATCAACGATTGAAGAGCTAGAGTAGGCTATTTTGGTCGGACATCTCCCAGATCGAAAGGTATACCTGGGAACGGGATTAACCCACGGACTCAGGAAAAAGCTCAATCAATTTCTTATTAACAACATCGACTTCTTTGCTTGCCCATTTAGACATGAGAGGGATCCCGCTGGTAATAACCACCCATCGACTAAGCGTCGACCCCAGGTTCAAAACAGTAAAGCAGAAAAGAAGACCTCAGTCATACGTATAACATGCATTCATCAAGGACGAGGTAACAAAACTCCTTAAAATATGGTCTATTAGGGAAGTAAAATATCTCGAATGCTTGGCTAATGTAGTAGTAGTTCCCCAAAAAGGGAATAAAATAAGAATGTGGGTAGATTATAAAGACTTAAATAAAGCATGCCCCAAAGATTCAGTCCCATTTCCCAACATCGATCACTTGATTGATGCCACGGCTGGCCATGAGATCCTCACTTTTCTCGATGCCTACTCCGAGTACAATCAAATTAAGATGAACCCCGAGATAGGGAAAAGACTTTGTTCATCACGAAGTATGGTATGTACTTCTATAATGTGATGCCCATCGGGCTAATAAACGCGGGAGCCACGTACCAACACCTAGTTAATAAAATGTTCGAACATCAAATAGGAAAATCCATGAAAGTTTGCACTGATGACAAGCTAGTTAAGTCCCTGCGCGCAGAGGACCATTTGACTCATTTGCAGGAGACATTCGACATCCTTAGGGGCTACAACATGAAGATCAATCCCGAGAAATGTGCCTTCGGAGTAGGTTCGGGCAAACTTTTAGGCTTCATGGTGTCAAACATGGGGATCGATATCAACCCCGACAAAATCAAAGCCATCAAAGAAATCATGGTGGTAAACAATGTGAATGTCGTACAACGGCTGACCGGGCGGATAGCGGCCCTTGGTCTATTCATATCGAGGTCATCGAACAAGAGTCATCATTTCTTCTCCTTACTCGAAAAGAAAAACAACTTTGAATGGACTCCGGAATGTCAATATGCCTTAGAGGAGTTGAAGCGATATTCTATCGAGCCCACCTTTGCTTCACACCCCGAAAGAGGATGAAACGATGTAGTTATACTTGGTCTTATCCGAGGTAGCGGTAAGTGGTGTGCTGGTTCGAGAAGAACCAGGTACACAATTCCCTGTTTACTATGTGAGTCGGACCCTGGGAGATGCCAAAACCAAGTATCCGCACCTAGAAAAATTAGCTCTTGCATTAATCAGTGCATCTCGAAAATTAAAGCCTTATTTTCAATGCCATCATATTTATGTTTTAAAAACATATCCTCTGCGAAACATATTGCATAAACCCGAATTATTGGGCCGACTTGCCAATGGGCCATCGAACTCGGGGGGGTATGAAATCGAATATCAGCCTCGAACGGCTATCAAGTCCCAAATTTTGGCGAACTTCGTGGCCGACTTTACGCCCGCCCTTGTGCCCGAGGTAGAAAAAGAACTTCTACGAAAAACTGGCACATCATTAGGGGTGTGGACCTATTCACCGACGGTGCTTCGAACGTGAAAGTATCTGGGCTCGGCATAGTTCTAAAGCCACCTACGGGCGCCATGATTAGACGATCTATAAAAACTGCAAAGTTGACTAACAATGAAGTCGAGTATGAGGCTATGATTGCATGTCTTGAATTGGCCAAAGGCCTGGGAGTGGAAGTCATCGAAGCAAAATGTGATTCCCTTCTGGTAGTGAAACCAGGTAAATGGGAGCTTCGAGGTTCGAGAAGACAAAATGCAAAGATACCTAGACAAACTTCAAGTCACTTTGCATCGTTTCAAATAATGGACTCTGGTCCACATACCTCGAGAGAAAAACAGCGAGGCTGATGCACTCGCAAACCAGGGATCATCCGTCGAGGAAGATGACCTACACCCTGGGTTGTTGTTCAGCTATCCAAATTGGTGATCGAAGAAGATCATGCCGAGATCAACTCCACCATCCTGACATGGGATTGGATAAATAAATACATCGATTATTTGGGAAGTGGGAAACTACCCACAGTCCCGAAGGAGTCGAGGGTCCTGCGAACCAAAGCAGCTCAATTTTCACTCGACGAAAATGGAACTCTATACAGAACGACCTTCGATGGGACTTTAGTAGTGTGCTTGGGACTAGAGGACACTGATTCTGTGCTCCGAAAAATCCACGAGGTCACCTGCGGGAATCACTCTGGTGCCAATTCTTTAATTCTAAAGCAGATTAGAGCAGGTTACTATTGGGACAGCATGGATAAGGACACCAAAAATTCGTCCGAAAATGCGACAAATGCCAAATATTTGCACCAATGATCCACCAACCCGGTGAAAACTATATTCAGTCTTATCCCAGTGATCGTTCATGAAATGGGGAATGGACATTGTCGGTCCACTACCAACGGCACCAGGTATAGCTAGATTTATTCTATTTATGACTGACTACTTCTCAAAATGGGTGGAAGAACAGGCTTTTGAGAAGGTAAGAGAAAAAGAAGTCATGAAATTCATCGAGGATCACATCATGTGCCAATTCGGGATCCCCTTTGAGATAACGGGAAGCAGTTCATCGGAAGCAAAGTAACAAAGTTCCTCGTGGATCATAAAATCAAAAGGATCTTGTTAACGACCTACCACCCATGTGCAAATGGTCACGCCGAGTCCACAAAATAGACCGTCATTCAAAACTTGAAAAAAATTTAGAAAATGCGAAAGGAAAATCGAGAGAAATGTTGCCTGAAGTGTTATGGGCATATCGAACAACTCCGAAATTGAGCACAGGAGAGACGCCATTCTCTCTGGTGTATGGGTCTGAGGCTTTGATACCGATCGAGGTCGGGGATCCAAGCACCATATTCCGACATGCCACCGAGAGTTCAAACAGCAAGGCCATGACTACAACCCTCGAACTACTGGATGAAAAGCGAGAAACTTCACTGGTTCGAATGGCCGCCCATAAACAAAGTATCGGAAGATATTATAATAGAAGAATAAACCTCCGACACTTCGGAGTCGGGGACTTAGTCCTAAGAAAGTCACCCTCAACACTCGAAAACAAAATGATGGGAAGCTTGGCCCGATCTAGGAATGATCGTACCGCGTCCTCGGGGTAATCGGCAAAGGGTCCTACAAACTCGGAACTATGGAAGGCAAGCAACTTCCAAGCAATTGGAACATATCAATGCTCAAACGCTATTATTTCTAACGTATAACCTTATCCCTTTTCACTTTGTGCTTCACACTAATCTTTTACAGGTGTCCGATTGAAGTCACCAAAACGTCCTTCGATGCGAAGACCTTGGGTTTTAAAGCATGTGCTGCATTCTTTTCCTTTGATCAGATTTTGTCCCGATAAGGTTTTATCGGCAAGGTTTTTAACGAAGCAACATCCATATGCTACCTAGGGAGAACTCATAAAGTATTCAAGGTTCCTCTTCGATCAACCTTAAATACTGGGGGGCATCCCCCCGGGGGGGTCACCTCCTCGAAGAAATTAAAATATGTTGAAGGGGGTCTCGACATGAGAACGATGTATCGGACCAAACGGTCGAACGACCCGTGTCCGCATAGAATAATCGAACCCTCGACGGCGAAAATATATGTGCTTGTACCAAGTAATCCAAGGAGTATCTTTCATCATCAAAACACTTTGTGCTTCAAAGAAGTTTGCTATTTTAACAAGAAACGACTCCAGGGCCAAAAAACTCCCGAACACCCGGGGACTGTCGTCAACAGTCAGCTCACATCGAACCTATAACCCCTCAGTGAGGCAACCACAAGCTCATAAGCCCTCGAAGAGGCAACATCAAAGTATAAGACTCTATGAGGCATGCTCAACAAATGTAAGCCCTCCATGAGGGAACACCAAATCTATAATCGAGCCACAAGCAAGAATTTGACTGTCAGAAATCCTCGAGCACTCGGGGACTGTCATCGACAGTCAGCTCATCAAGTCACCAAGAATTCAAACTGATAAGACCTCTATGAGGCGACATCGAGCTTATAAGACCTCCATGAGGCAACATCGAGTTTATAAGACCTCCATGAGGCAACATCGAGATTATAAGACCTCCATGAGGCAATATAAAAAATTTATAAGACCTCCATGAGGCAACACCAAATTTATATGACCTCCACGAGGCAATACCAAACCTGTAAGACCTCAAGCAAGGCATGTCAAAATTTGTAAGACCCTTAAAAAGGGCATAATCCCGATATTAAGGCTAAGGTTATATATTCGAACTTGTAAGACCCCTAAAAGGGAATACCCTCAATATAAACACTGAGGTTATCTCACCCGGGGACTAAAGGCTACGGTCGAACACAATGACTACGGTCTAAGGCTCCAGCCAAACTAACGCGACATGAAGATGTCTGGCCGTCGCCATAAAATCACAGGCCTTCAAACGCTTCGAAAGTACTTCGAAATGAACTGGTTAATCATGATACCCTCAACATAAGCAAAAGAGCTTCGATCATGTCAGCTCCCAACAATGAAAGGGCTGTGAAACAATCAGCCTTTGAGCAAACCTCCCGAGGTGCTCATCTGTCGTCACATATTGGCTCATAATCGAGGTTCTTATCGAACTATCGGAGAGTCGGACGACCACAAAAACTTCAAAAGTCTTTAACGAGGTAAAACTATAGACATATTAGATGTCCTACCGACCCAGTGCATAAGAGCCTAAGCGCCAGCCTAAAGAGCCTCAGGGCCGATCTAAAACAAGCCTAAGGGCCAATGCGTTAGAGCCTAAGTGCCAGCCTAAAGAGCCTTAGGGCCGATCTAAAACAAGAATAAGGGCCAATGTGTAAGAGCCTAAGTGCCAGCCTAAAGAGCCTCAGGGCCGATCTAAAACAAGCCTAAGGGCCAATGCGTAAGAGCCCAAGTGTCAGCCTAAAGATCTTCAGAGCCAATCCAAAACAAGCCTAAAGGCCAACGCGTAAGAGCCTAAACGCCAGCCTAAAAGGCCTTGAGGCCGATTGAAAACCCTAAGGGTCGATGAGCTCAAGTAAAAACTTGACTCGGGGACTTAGCCCCAAACGGTCAACTATCGACCATAACCGATTACTCATAAAAATAAAAAACCTAAGGGTTTATTTTGAAGTCCAAAATTTTGGATTAGTTACCAATAAGCATCACAGTCCATTCCAAAAAAGCAAATGAAGGACGATAAATAACGAAAGACAAAGGGTGTGTTATATATATTGAAGGAATCACAGGGGTGTATTTATAAGGCTCGTGCCTAGATCCCTTACAAAAAAAAACGAATACAAACCTAATCTACCACTGGGATTGTGCCTTCAACGTCTCCCTCGTAGGTTGTGCCTTCAATGTCTAGACCCTCGGCCCCAAGATCTTCGACGGCCTCTTGCCCCTCGGGGACCTCACCTTTGTCTTCATCATCTTCTAAGCCACTGCTCAAATCACCCACAAAAGCAAGAAGGGTTATCGATTCCTCTTCTAGGGCCTTCACCCTCTCGATCTCAGCGGAAAGATCGACACCCCCTGCATGTATGTCCTTGAGAGCCTGCCTCCGAGACCTTAACCGAGCATTCTATCCGGCTCGAGTCAGTTATAGATCGGACTCCTCAAACACTTTCCTGGCCTGAGCATTTGGTGCAACAACATTCTCTTTATACGAGGATACAAGCGCATCAGCTTCAGCCCTGGCCACAGATAGCGCGACAACCAATTCACCATGGAGGTCCTTGTATTTACTACTCTCCTCCCTTGCATCATGAAGTTGGGGCTTAACTAAGGCCACCTTCCCCTGGTGGGTATCTCTCTCAGAGACTACCTCATTCACATGTTGCCTGAGCCCGAGAATCTCGGTGTCCCTGTGATGAGTGGCAATTTTAGCACTCATTTTAGCCTATTTTCAGTAGATTTTGTGCTGCTCAATGGGTATTTGAGGTTACTATCAGTGTATAATTGCTCTATTTTGAGGAAAATGATGCCATGAAGTGGTTAAGGTCAAATTGGAGTGAAATTGAGCAAAAAGAGAGTAAAGAAGAGAAAAGAGGGGAGCAATGGCCAAATACGATCGCATATGCAACATGCGAATCACATTTCGAGCCCAGAGACCGCATACCGCGACAGAATGTTGAGACAAGTTTAATGAGTGAAATGCGGTCGAATATGCGATCGCATATCTCAAATGCGGTTCGCATTTGAGTCGCATCACCATCTGATGCCTGAAGCTAAATTGTAAATGCGACGCACGAATGCGATCGCATATCACTAATGCGGACCGCATATCTCAAATGCGACGACCCTCTGGGACCTAGGGTTTTGATGTGCGACGGAAAGAGTGAAGATGCGAATCGCATCCCTGATATGCGACAGGGATGCGATCGCATATCAGCCCGACAGGGGTGTTTTTGTCCACTTTTCACTCGAATTTTTGGCCCTCTATAAAAAGCATACCTTGGCATATTAGAGATGGATCTTGGAATATCTTTTGACATTTTTTTGAGTTTTGTAACTATATTTTGAGTAGAGAAGAACAAGTTTTGAAGCTAGGGATTTGCACACACACTTGGGTCTTGAAGATTT
>MDKH01191556.1:0-10747 GCA_005239495.1 Nicotiana undulata
GGTCTTGAGGCTGGTCCGTCTGGTCATCCGTCTGCTGATAGATACTGACGGCGGTGTCGTTCCATACGGTGAGCTGTCTTCTTGGCGTCATCCTGACAGCACCTCTAGAGCCTTCTAGTTTCATTTTGCTCAATCTTTTGTTCCAGACTGAGGCTTGTATATTTTTGTATATATATATTTCAGTTGTTGTATCTATGTAGCCGCCCGTTGACACTATGACATTAGTCCTGGCACACACTTGTTGTAGTTATGTTGGGATTCGGGGTTGTACATATTTGGCCTAGTTGTGGTTCAGCTTGTATCTACAACTTTACCTCATATCGCAGCTACATTACGCATGTTATTTGTTATAAATTGTAAATAACTGGAATAATCGAGTTCTGGGGTAGTAACTCCTGGGGATTTATATGTTGGCTTGCCTAACCTCGCCGTTAGGTGGCATCACGACCTGAACCAGGTTTTGGGTCGTGACATTGGTGGTGGCTCGCCACCGGACGGAGAGGCCATGACAGTGTGCACAGGGATTCACGCAGCATCCATCTAGGGTTTTCAGGCGTTACCAGATCGTGATATCGATTTTTTTCTTTATTACTTGAATTAACTAGTAGAACAATTTTCTTCAAAAATTATTTTCTAAGTCTAGGGAACTCGGAATTCAATTCCGGGCATACACTCAAGTCCCATATTTTACTGCGGACCTCCCGGATCGTCGGAACACAGATCTAGGTCTGTTTACCAAAAATGTTGACCAAAGTCAACTAAAACTAAATTTTAACTCTAGAAATTACTATTTCTCATATTTTCTCATAAAAGCTTTCCGGTTTCATGCCCGGACTGTGCACATAAATCGAGATAATTCAAATTAGTCTTTTAATGGCTAATAAGCCTAGAATTAGGTCTGAATTATTAAAATGACCCCTTAGGTCATCACAGATTATGAGAAGGACCCAAGCACGACAATTTTTCCATTTCTCATAAAAGGGCCAACTGGCGGGAAGAAGAAAAGGAGGATTGATGTATCATCTCCTTCATTTGGGTAATTTACTGAGACTGCCGATGGGCCCACTGGTTCTTCCACAGTTGCAGCAGGGCTACATGACTCCATTGCTCCACTTCCTTATAGACCTCCCACTATGCGCCACCTATTCTAGTCAAATCAATGGTGCCGATGCTCACAAATCGCCAACTTGTAGCTTGTCTTTCGTCTGGTCCATCTAGGAGAGCATTTCTACTGGGACTAGTAAGAAACCATCTCTGGATGAAGTAGTTCAGGAACAAAAAGCAATCAAAAACAAGTTGGAAGACATAAGTCGAAGACAAGGAAAGATTGAGAGGCAACAGCTAAAGTTCAAGGAGCATGAGAAAAAGAAAAAGCAAATTCTTGTCCGAAAAGATGCACAAGTTTAGTTCATCATGCGGCTCACATGAATTAGAGGACGATGATGATGAGGATTTGGAGCTCAAATTTCCCACCACCTCCAGCTCTGACTGATGTAGTTTCAAGGAGCACCTCCTTCATTTTATCTTTTTTTTAGTTGCATTGAGGACAGTGCAACACTTTATGCTGGGGGTGACTCATTTACATGTGATGATGGAGTTGGAACATGACTATTATTTATGAACTTATGTAGATTGGTTAACGTTTGTAGTTTATTAGTGATTATTTGAAGTTTAATTCTAGCATGTTAGCATTAATTTTTTTAATTTCTTATTTTGCTACTTTATTTACTTTTAATGGTATTAATTAAAATCCTTAGTTTTTCTTTATGCCATGGTTCTTTTCCAAAGAAATAATTTGTGTCAAACCGAGTGACTTTTCCCAATGATAGATGGCGTGACAACTTTCTTAAGGGATTAGTCTTACCTAGTTTATATAATTTTTAGGTAAATATTTTTTCTTTTTTAGTTTAGTACTTCCTCTGTTCAAGATTATGTGAACCTATTTCCTTTATGGTTCGTTCCAAAAAGTATGACCCCTTTCAAAATTTAGAAATATTTTAACTTAAACTTCCAATTATACCCTTAATGAGAAGCTTTATAACCACACAAATACTCTTGACCCCTTTTGACTTGTTTAGGACCACAAATTTCAAAAGTCTCCATCTATTCTTAAACTTCGTGCCCGGTCACACAGGTTCACGTAAATTGGAACATAGGGAGTAGCTAGTAGTGAATATGTTGGTCATTAGGTGTAATCTTTTTCTCCATAAACCCACGTGTGGCTTGTTTTGTACCAACATGATTTAAAATTTGGCATATGAAGTTTTGCTTTTTAAAATGAAAAATGATTGAAGTGATAATCCTTGTTGTGACTTTTAGGTTCTATTTTTGGCCATTTTATTCATTAAATAGTCTTTTAGGCTATATATGATTTTCTTTGGGTTCATTGGTTTTAATTAGATTTTTTATTTATATGTCACTCGAGTTTTCATGTGCCATGTGTGGTGAGAGTTGTTGTGAGTTCTCTTGCATTATTTGTAGTCGAGAACTTGCCCGGAATGTTCTTAAAGGAGAAATCAAGTAACTTGGTTTGAAAAATGATGTTAGGCCTTCCTTGGATCGTTATTGTGCCTTACATTTCCTACCCTTGCATATTTTCTCTAGTCAACCTCTTTTGAGCCTTTAAACATTTTCTTTGGAAACCGTGTAACAAGCGTTAAACCTTTGTTCTTTATTGATATATATTTTAGCACTCTACCTCCCTAAGTGATTTGAAAGTGTAAACATAGGCAAAAGCCTATGTTTGGGGGTGAATGTTTGAAAAGTTGTGATGTGGAAATTGTTTAAAAGATGAAAGGTAATAAAAAAATTAGTGGAACCTTCATTGATCTAAAAAAAGATAATGAGTAAGAAAGCAAAATAAGGAAGGAAAAATAAGGAGTTGTGAATCAAAGGAAGATTAGGTGTGGAAAGAAAAGTGAAGAAAGGATGGATAAAACTTTTGAAGCAAGTGTGCTTTAATTGTTGCAAATTTCAGTGCTTAGGGAGGCTTGGAGTCACTCTTATCCAATGTGTGCCCTACCTTAACTGAAAACATACATTACAATTCCATAATTCCTACTTGATTTTTAACCAAGTGTGTCTACATTGATGGAGAAATACATGAAAGGCAAGCCTATAACACTACTTATGTGCATTTGAATATCTTTTTGAGAGAGAGGGCTAATTCTTTGCATTCGATATCCCATTTGTGCTTAAATTGCAATTATAAGTTAGGATTCTCTCTTAAGTGCGAGGGCACATGAAATTTTGAGTAGTGAACTTAATCCAATCTCCAATTGGGAGGAATGAACAAAAGAAAATTATTTGTGATAATGAGGCAAATTTTGAATGTTTTGTGTCATAATTTGTTGCTACTTTGATTAATGTGGTGGTTGAGAACTTGAATTGAAATGGTAATTTGTGAGAAGTTTGTTATTCATATGCTTTGAATTAATTGTTGGTACCAACCAAAATCACTAGATTGTGTTTAATTTTAACCTTTTTTGACTTGAAATGATGTTTGGTATGCCATTGGGCTTAATTATTGATTTTACTGAAGGGTGTTCTTAGTTGTTGAATTGCTTGAGGACAAGCAATAGTTTAAGTTTGGGGTTTTGATAAGTTGGTATTTTACCAACTTATATCTTCTTGGTACTTAGGCTTTTGTATGATTTTGTTGACAAACTAAGTCATTTATTGAGGTTTATTGGCATGCTTCAAGTATCAAGTAATTTAGAGAAGAAATGGAATAAAAAAAGTCAAAACGTGTTAAAAGGGAAAATTTAATTGTCTCCAGTGAATGCTCTAATCGATCACGAAGAAGTCCATGCGAATGCGTAAGTTCAGCTGACTGAAGTTGTGCGAACGCTGTTGAGGCTGAGCGAATGTGATGAAGAAAATCTAGTCACCGGTTGGTCAAACGATCTACGTGAACGCGTTTCTCTCTATGTGATCGTGTAGCTTTGCAGAAGTTGTTTACCGCGATCGCGGTTCTCTCTATGTGATCGCATAGCTGTATAACTGGGCAGAAATTAGGCATTTATGGAATTTCACGTTTTTTACCCAAGCCATTTAATACACGACCCAGCTCATTTGTAAAACATCTTTGGCTTAATTTTCATCCTCTTGACTAGAGAAGACAAGCTTTGGATAGGGTTCTTGCACACACACTTGGATCTTGAAGATTTGAAGCTTTTGGTTGAGAATTTCTTACTTATTTATGTTCATTTCTTCATTTTCTTGCTTTGTATTGTATATCTAAGTGTATACTATTTTTTCTAACAGTTGAATCTTGTTTATGGGGAATATTCATATTTAAATGGGCTTATGTATTGAACGGTTTTTATTTATATTGAAGTGAGTTATTGTTTATTTAATTATTCTTGTTCTTTAATGTTTCCAAAGGGATTAGCTAACCCTAGGAATTTCCCATTTACTTCAATTAATTTTGGGAAAGGTAATTTAGGGTTGGAAAGATTAATTAATAAGAACTTGGGGCATTAACCCTAACTTTATAGATTCTACCTAGGGATAGGATTGAACTACTTCTAGCCATATTCGGGTGTGCTTAATCTCTTAATTGTTTTAGGGATAATTCAATTAGGAAGTCTTGTTACTCTTCGGAAGAAGCTAATGTAAAATTATTACCCGAGGCTAATTAACATAAACTCACTCATATTTGTAAAATCATGAAATACATTGGATCATTACTTGAGTGTAATTCTCATTGCATCCATGTTTGTAGTTATTGATAATTTTACTTGCTTTCTAGGTTAGTTTATATTTTCGCAATCAGTTATAATTATTTTGTCAAAATCTTTCTAAGTGTTTTGCTTAGCATAATAAGTGATAAGTCTCTTACACGCCTAATCGCCTTCATATTGTTTTCTGTTAGATTCGACCCCGACTCATAATTGGGTAAATTATATTGCATGTGACCGTGTCCATTTACTTTTTAGTAGTGGATTTGGACGTTATCATTGACCGAGCTTGACTTTTGTGTATATGACCTCGAATCGGAGTTTTGATGGGTCCGTTAGGTCCGGATAGGGATTTCAATCTCGGGCGTATGCCCAAATTTGCATTTTGGTATTTCTAGAAGGTTTCTGCACTATTTGGTGGAAATTGGAAATTTGAAAGTTTGGAACGTTCATAAGTTTGACTAAGGGTAGAATTTGATTATATCAGATTTGGATGGTGGTTCCGGGAATTGGAATAGAATTGTTATGTCATTTGGGACTTGTGCACAAAATTTGAGTTCATTCTTAGTTGATTTGATATGATTCAGCATGAGTTTTGGAAGTTGAAAGTTCATTAAGTTTGATTTGAGGCACGATTCGTGATATGGATGTTGTTATGCGTGATTTGAGGCCTCGAATAGGTCCGTGTTATGTCATGGGACTTGTTTAAATATTTTGACGGAGTCTCGAGGGCTCGGGCGTGTTTCAGATTGATTTCAGACCATTTTCTTCGTGTTTTCGTTGCTGGTTCATAGTGATGTCTGGTGCACCAAGTGTTCTTCGCGATCGCGAAGTTAAAGGTGTGATCGCATAGAGGAAAAATTTGGAGTTGAGTATTTCTTCTTCGCGTTCGTGAGTAATTGTCCGTGTTCACGTAGGTTGCTGGAGATTGAGAATCATGTTTGCATAGAGCTGAGCTGAGAGCTCGAAGCTTCTTCAACGCATTCGCGTAAGAGGGGACGTGTTTTCGAAGGTCCGGTGCCTGTGTGCTTCGCATTCGCATTGCTAGTGTCGCGAACGCGTAGAGCTTTTCTTGGTTGCAATGCTTTTGTGCTTCGCGATCGCGGCGTTTGTTCCGCGATCACACATAGTATTTCTTGGTGAGTGCTTGTTCTTCTTCACGATCGTGATAGTATTTCCGCGATCGCGATTCATCGATTCGTCCATTGATTATACAGTACTCTATTTCGGAGGTTTCAGTCATTTTTGCATATTTAGAGCTATGGAGCTCGGATTAAAATGATTTTTGAAGAGATACCATACAGATTGGGGTAAGTAATCTTCACTCGATTTTGATTTTATTTTATCATCATTTCTGCATGTTATTGGAGATTTACAAAGAGAACTTGGGGGGTTTTGTATATAGTTTCATAGAATAAATTTTTTGAGTTTTGAACGTTGATTCGGAGTCGGATTTGAGTAATTAAATGGGTTGTCGGATTTTATGAGTTTTGTCGTGTTCTGAGGTCTGGGCCGGGTTTGACTTTTTGGTTGACTTTGGGCTTTTGATTGAAGATTCAACCTTTATCGATTGAGTTTGTTTTGTTAGACATTATTTGATGTATTTGAGTTGCTTTTTGGCTAGTTTTGGGTCGTTCGGAGGTTGATGCACACGTGATGGCATTTTTATAGTATTGTTTGACTTGCTCGGTATCTGATTTGGCTTGTTCAAGGTAAATAACACTTCTAAACTTGGTGCTGAGGGTATGAACCCCTGAATATACGTGTTATGTATTGGTGTTGAGGTGTCGCACATGCTAGGTGATGGTTGTGTGGGCGTGCACCGTGTGTTTTATGAATCGGTTATTTGTATGGTACTGTGTAGTTACCTAATCTTGTTTTTATCTATAACAATTCTACGTGTTAGAGTAATTGAGTTGTGGTCCATCTTAGAAACAATGTTTAGGCTATATAATTATCCTCTTGGGACCTACTAAGGTCATTTCGGTTGTTGAGTTATTTGCTTAAATTACAGACATACTTAGTCATATTCATTAATTTACGCACCATATCTCAGTCTCTGTTATCATTTGTTGTCACACCATGTTGTTATCATTGATTGGGTTGATTGACATAAGATTATTGAGCACGAGGGATGGAGAGATTGATGATTGAGTGAGGCCGAAGGCTTGTTTGTGAGTGATACTGATGGGATCGGGTTGCGCGCCACAGCGGTTACTATCGACCCATGATGGGGTCGGATTGCACGCCACAGTAGATATTATTAATTCATGATGGGATCGGGTTGTACGTCGCAATAGGGATTATTGATTCATGATGGGATCGAGTTGCACGCCACAATAGGATTTATTAGTGCTTGGGCTGGATCTGCTCCTCCGAAGTCTGGACACCCACAGTGAGCGCAGTTACTATTGATTCATGATGGATCAGGTTGTGCGCCGCAGCATGTATCGTATATTGCTGAGTGACTGAGTGTGTTGATTCGTTGAGCGTGATGAGTGGGAGTGTGATATAGTGAGACTGAATACTCTTAGAGTGTGAGTACATGAGTTCATCATTGTGATGCATTGCATTGACATGTATACTTGACACACATGCATATAGATGCATCCCCTCATGTTACACAATTTTGTGATATTTATGACTTCACATGCACATTGACATGCAGGCATAGAGACGTACTTTCTCATGCTATCTGAGGTTTGAAACATCTTATATGTTGTTGAATGTTTTTGGGAAAAATCATAGATTTCTGACTTACTCATATTTTGGTGATTTCGGTGAATGATTTGGGTTTAGTGTTATACTTTAAAAGCATACCTATTTTTCTGTTACGGTGAACGAGCCGAGAATCATATCTTTGAGTTGCTTCTTGTACTACATTTATTTTATTGCTATGAGTTGATTGGTTATCGGTGTTGGACTCTGACCGTTGTCCAAGCTTGTCAATGATGTCAACCTACGGTTAGGTTTGTTACTTATTAAGTACATGGGGTTGGTTGTACTCATACTACACTTTTGCACCTTGCGTGCAGATTTTGGATGCTGATGTTGCTGTGTATGGAGGTAGCTAGCATTGAAGAAGTACCTATGTTTCGGTAATAGCTGCCTATTGTTCTTGGTAGCTTTAGAATTATTAATTTGTTCATGTATATTTCAAATAGATGATGTATTTAATTCATTCCCGCTTCGTAAACTCTAAATCTTAGCAGCTCATGATTTGTACTACGAGTCTTTGGGACTTCGTTGTATAGCAGTTCAGTTATATTATCATTACATTTATCAGTAAATCTCATTGAATCGGATTGTTGTTAATTGTCTTACCTAGCGGGTTGAAGTTAAGTGTCATCACGACTAATTGAATTTGGGTCGTGACAATATAATTTCTTTTATGATTTAATTTTATAAAATTAGTTACAAAGTTTGGTAGGATAAAGGAAACATCTCGTCAGGCATATTACTTGTATAAATTAGGACACTATGGGTTTCACTACTAAATATCCGGCAAAAAGCGACCAAACTTGGTCTGTCAAATAAAGCGATCAAAGTTGGTCGCTAGACTGGATAAAATAATTAAAAAATAATTGTAAATACATTAGCGACCACAGTTGGTCGCTATTTTGCCGATAATGTGGTCAAAATGTTGACCGGAAGGTCAGACTTGGTTGGTCAAAGAAAAAAGTAAAAATAGCGACCAACTTTGGTCAGTAAAGTGGGACCCAACTATAAAATTTTTAATGATTATATTATTATTTAAAAAAATTATAAAATTTAAATAAAAAAGATTTACAATTAGCGACCAAAGTTGGTCGCTTATCAAATAGAGACCAACTTTGGTCGCTAATCTTGGACCCAGTTATAAATTTTTATTAATAATATTATTATTTAAAAAAATTATAAAATTTAAATAAATATAATTAAACATTAGCGACCAAAGTTGGTGTCTATTTGATAAGGGGAAGAGGGTAGAGACCAAAGGTGGTCGCTAATATGGGACCGAGTTTGTAACGACCTAGCCGGTCGTTTTGTGTGTTGGGACTCCGTTCCCGTGAAGGACTCTTACCATAGCGACTACTCCTGCCTTATGACTTGTGTGGGCCGGTAGTTCGAGATTCGGAAGTGATTTGGCCAGTTCAGGAACACTTGGTTCCTGAAGGCTAGCCTATTTGGCTGATTTTGGTTCCGACCAGCATTTTGAGCAAACGACCTCGAAATCGAGTTCTGACACTTCCAGCATCTCCGGATGATGATTTCAAACTTG
The DNA here is from genome assembly GCA_005239495.1 of Nicotiana undulata. Lineage (NCBI taxonomy): Eukaryota > Viridiplantae > Streptophyta > Magnoliopsida > Solanales > Solanaceae > Nicotiana > Nicotiana undulata. The sequence goes on from MDKH01191556.1 coordinate 8,944, forward strand.
GGAGTGTGTTCGTCTCGGGTTTCTGATGACCCGGGAGTATTTCGGCACCTGAATTGGAATTCAAGATTTCATGTGATTTGGAATTCAGCCTGGAATTGGACCTCGTGATATCATGGTCCGAATGGAATTCTGAAACTTGCAATAGTTCCGTATAGTCATTTATGACTTGTCTGCAAAATTTGGGGTCATTCCGAGCAGTGTAGACCTGTTCGGCGTACTGATGAGCCATTTGATTTTTTTTCTTGAAATCCTAAATTTGATCTAAGGGGTTTTGGAGAGTGATTCTTGGTCTGAATGATGTTTTTAGTGTTCTGGGAGCTCGAGCAAGTCCGTCATGTGATTTGAGACTTGTTGGTATAATTTTTCAAGGGTTTCATCAGGCCCAGTGTGTCGCCTTGGGGTGCTCCTGTGGTTTTCGTGAAAAAGAAAGAAGGGTCTTTGCGTATGTGTATTGACTATCGCCAGCTGAACAAGGTAACTATCAAGAATAAGTATCCTCTGCCTCGCATTGATGATTTATTTGATCAGCTTCAGGGTGCGCGTGTGTTCTCCAAGATTGACTTGAGATCGGGGTATCACCAGTTGAGGATTCGGACTTCTGATGTTCCGAATACTGCATTCCACACTAGATATGGCCAATATGAGTTCTTGGTGATGTCTTTTGGCTTGACTAATGCCCCAACATCTTTTATGGATTTGATGAATAGGGTATTCAGGCCTTATATTGACTCGTTCGTTATTGTTTTCATTGATGATATTTTGATTTATTCGCGGAGCTTGGGTGAGCATGAGCAGCATTTGCGGGTAGTGCTTCAGACCTTGCGAGAACAGGAGCTATATGCTAAGTTCTCCAAGTGTGAGTTCTGGCTAGAGTCCGTAGCATTCTTGGGCCATATAGTATCAGGTGAGGGTATTAAGGTTGATCCACAGAAGATTGAGGCAGTTCAGGGTTGGCCTCGTCCTACTTCAGCTACGGAGATCAGGAGTTTTCTGGGTTTGGCAGGTTATTATCGTCGTTTTGTCGAGGGATTTTCTTCTATTGCCGCTCCATTGACTAGATTGACTCAGAAGAATGCCCCATTTCAGTGGTCCGATGATTGTGAGGCGAGCTTTCAGAAGCTCAAATCAGCTTTGATATCAGCACCAGTTCTTTCATTACCTTCTGAGTCAGGGCCCTATACGGTATATTGTGACGCTTCCCGCGTCGGGTTGGGATGTGTTTTGAGGCAGGATGACAGAGTTATTGCTTATGCTTTGCGGCAGTTGAAGGTTCATGAGAAGAACTACCATGTTCATGATTTGGAGTTGGCAGTGATCGTTCACGCTTTGAAAATATGGCGGCATTACCTGTATGGTGTGTCTTGTGAGGTCTATACGGACCACCGCAGTTTACATTATTTGCTTAATCAGAGAGATCTTAATTTGAGGCAGCGGAGGTGGCTTGAATTGTTGAAAGACTATGACCTTACCATTTTATATCATCCGGGCAAGGCAAACGTGGTAGCGGATGCTTTGAGCAAGCGTGCAGCCAACATGGGGAGTTTAGCCTATATTTCAGCTGTGGAAAGGCCTCTAGCCTTGGACATTCAGTCTTTGGCCAATCAGTTAGTGAGATTAGATCTTTCAGAGCCTCGTCAAGTCTTGGCACATGTGGTAGCTCAGTCTTCATTGGTTGGGGAGATCAGGGCTCGGAAGTATGATGACCCGCGTCTAGCAGAGCTCCGGGATACTTTGATTCAGAGCCTGGCCAAGGATGGTACCTTAGGCGAGGACGGTGTTTTGAGACTGCAGGGCAGGCTGTGTG
>ML257354.1:0-62288 GCA_005239495.1 Nicotiana undulata
CTTAATGTCTGAGATCTGAACGATTAAGATTCAGACCTCCATTAAGTGCAAACAAATGAGGCCGTCAGACAAGTGAAATTGACTATTAAATTGGAGTTAGTTTTGGTTTGAGAAAAAGTGGTTACGGAAAGTTGTGTTTACAACAACAACAACAACAAATCCTGTTTGATCCTAACATGTGGAGTCTTGAGAGGGTAGTCTGTACACAGACCTTACCCCTACCTAATGCAGGTAGAGAGACTGTTTCCAATATACCCTCAGCTCAGGAAAGGCAGGAAGAAGAAGAGGGAAGCAAGGAAGGAAGAGAGATAGAAGAGAAAAAAAGGGACACATAAAGGATACATAATATCAAATTATAGCAATAGGGAGTACAATACCTAAGGCGAACAAAACCACATAACGTAATAAAAATCTAAGAATATGAAGGGAAATGCATGCTACTAAGCCTATTGGTGAACACTATAAACTACCTACTAACCTTCTACCTTAATCCTCGACCTCCACACCCTCATATCAAGTGTCATGTCCTCAATGAGCTGAAGCAGCGCCATGTCCTGCCTAATCACTTCTCCCCAATACTTCTTAGGCCTACCTCGACCCCTTCTCAAACTCTCTATGGCCAACCTCTCACACCTCCTGACAGGGGCATCAATGCTTCTTCTCCTAACATGTCCGAACCATCTCAGACGCGACTCCCGCATCTTGTCCTCCNTCCCGGATAACTTCATTCGTAATCCTATCTTGCCTGGTACACCCACACATCCATCTCAACATCCTCATCTCTGTTACTCTCATCTTCTGCACGTGGGAGTTCTTGACTGGCCAACACTCAACCCCATACATCATAGCGGGTCGAACCACCACTCGATAAAACTTACCCTTAAGTCTTAACGGCACATTCCTATCACATAGAACACCGGAAGCGAGCCTCCACTTCATCCACCCCGCTCCGATGCGATGTGTGACATCTTCCTCAATCTCCTCGTTACCCTGGATAATAGACTCGAGATACTTAAAACTCACTCTCTTGGGGATAACTTGAGCATCAAGCTTAACCTCTACGTTTGCATCATGGGTCTCACTAAATTTGCACTCCAAGTATTCTGTCTTGGTTCTACTCAGTTTGAAACCTTTAGATTCCAAGGTCTGTCTCCAAACCTCCAACCTCGCGTTAACTCTGCTACGTGTCTTATCAATCAACACTATATCATCGGCAAATAGTATGCACTAAGGAACCTCCCCTTGGATGTGACGCGACAATACATCCATCGCAAAGGCAAACAAAAATGGGCTAAGAGCCGATCCCTGGTTGTCACGCCCCAAAACCGAGGGACGAGACCGGCGCCTAACCAGATGAACCCAGTCAAGCGGACCTGGATTGCCTTTCCTACCCAATACATTGCCCCGTGTTCATAATATACATTGTTCCATATGAATTAGCCAATTTAGATTCAAAGTACGATTTACAACATAACTTCATTTTCCTCTTTTAACTGTCAACAATTGATGATCCAAAACATACAAGTTACATACAACATTTCCGATGCGATCCCCAATTACTAGTGAGCACAAGTACCGCCCAAAATATACATATATACAACCCACACAGTGTCTACGGAGCCTCTAAGAGTACTAGGAGTTTTACATAAACTTGCCGCAATAAGGCCCCATCTATACCTTTTACAACATAAGCAAAATAGAATGATGTAGTCCACACACGGCCCCGAGAGGAAATGGGGCTCACCAGAACTGCTGAAAAGATGAAGAGGAGACACCACTAACGGCGGGCTGAGCTACCTGCTATGGAACCACCTACATCCATATAAAAGATGTAGCGCCCCCGACAAAAGGGACGTTAGTACCGTTGAATAGTACTAGTATGTATGAACAAACTTTACTCTAAGTAAAATCAAAGAATACACAGATAAGAGACAATTAAAAGAACCAACAAATAGTGCACAGAGATACAGAAACAAACACAATTGGGAGTTTCACAGATTCTTCTTTCAACACAATCATATTCCACCATTATTCCTTCTCAACAATCCACCCTTATTACTTCTTGTTGCGGCGTGCAACCCGATCCCACTGGACAATCACATTTTAGCCTTATTACATTATGTTGCGATTCGCAACCCGATCCCACCGTACAATCACATTCCACCATTATTACTTCTCACGTATCACCCTTATTCCTCCTTTTGCGGCGTGCAACCCGATCCCACCGGACAATCACATTTCATAGCAATAATAACAGCCCACAAGTCAATCACAAGGCTTCACATCATCAAGAGTATAATTTCATGACAACCAAACAATCATGTTTTCATAATAGTCTTTATCAACCATTAATTCAGCCACAAAGATTTTCACCAACAAGAACATAAATTCATTACAACCAACAATCCGTATGAAATCACGCCACAATAATCCTTGCCAAACAATAAGTCATATACGATATTGGCATAGTCATTTAGTTCAATTAAATCAATTCACAACTCCTTTTCATCGCTTGCTACTCAACCCCTAGTACTTAGATACATTCACACATTTGGGCCCGTTACCATTATTTCATACCAACATATTCAAGCATTTAACGAACCTTGCACATGATAGAGTAATCACGAAGAAATCACCTTTCACAATTTCAATTAGCATGGTAATCGACTAAGAAAATCAGAGAATCAAATCTTACACCTTAACACAGCCGGACAACCAATTTCACATATGCTCAGCAAGAAACTCATACCAAATGCTCGGACACCAACAAGGTGACTCTACGAAGATTAAAGTTAGCCATACATACCTCGAGTCGAAATTCCCCTTTAATATCTATCACAATTCACCAAACCATCTAGCACCGTCAATCTAGTCCACAATGTGACATATTTCACTTAGAATTAGGAATCATGAACATAACTCGAACTCATTTAGGCATCTTATCGAACGCTATGTGACCCCTTAGATTACTAACCCCCATTTTATGAATAATTACCCAAACTCGTTTCCCTTTACTAGATTATGGAGTTTAACTCACATGCATGCAAGGTATCGACTTTTAGTTTCAAGAATCAACTTATGTTTTCTACCCCTTTTTAGCTAAAACCCGAGAATTAAATGGAAATGGGGGAGGGACTTACCTCTTAGAGTGAAGAAGATGAAGATTACTCGACAATTTTCGGGCCTGAGTAGAGATGATGGAGCAATTTGATGAAGAATAAGACTTTCTCTCACTAAACCCACTCTCCCTTCTCTCTATATTTGTTCAGATCACATAGTGCGTCGCATAACTCCCTCCGCAAGAACCAAGGTGCAAGAATGTGGCAACTATGCGGACCCGCATTCTCGAAATGCGATCGCATCTTCGGTCGCATAGCTGTCCTCAAATTGGACAGCAGGCTGTCCAGGTATATGACCACTATGCGGTCCGCATACCTGATCTGCGATCGCATAGTGGACCGCAGATCTGCGCAATTCTGGAAAATTTTATCTTTTAAGTCCCGGGGTACTTTTTACTCAAAAGGGTCCGTTTTTAAGAAATTCTACAGTTATAACAACACAGGGACCTATTCGGGCATTATTTTAGACATGAAATTTTACGGGTCTTTACATCCTCCCCCACTTAAAATCATTCGAGCTCGAATGAGGATCGGGGGAATCATTTTGGACAACACAATATGCTAACCCCCAAATTTTCACTAATTCCGATATTTTCTGAAATTTTTTGCCAGAGCTTCCTTTGTAATTAGGCCTATATACCTGTCAGAGAGCCCCCGAAACACATTGTTAACCAATTTCACACATTTTCAATTACTCCAACAACTTGCACATAATTCAGTTATCTTATCAAAGTGTATATAATTCAATTACTTCAACATGCTATACATAGTTCAGTTAACACCACAACTTGCATAACATTTAACTATCACATGGATTGCACATAATTTAACTTACTTCAAGGAGTTGCACATTACCTAAATAATCACAACATACACAAATATGACATAACTTGAGATGTTACAAGAGTAGGGCAATTAGGGGGGAAATGGGGTGCTTTTTGCACAAAATTTGACACAACATATAATTGCTTAGAGATAGAAGCTCTCACGATCACTACTAGACTTGTTCAAACAAATGGGGATATTTTTATTTCATTTCACTTTCCGCTTCCCACGTGGCTTCCTCGACTTGCTGACTTCTCCGTAACACTTTAACAGAAGCAATTTCTTTATTTCTCAATCTACGGACTTGCCTATCAAGAATAGCAACTGGAACCTCTTCATATGACAATTCTTCATTAATTTCAATGGTCTCAATTGGCACGATGGAAACTGGATCTCCAAATACCTTCTTTAGCATGGACACATGAAACACTGGATGCACTAATGGCATTTCAGGGGGCAATTCCGGCCTATCTTCTACTTGCCCTATCCTTTGAGCGATTCGATACAGACCGACATACCTCGGGCTCAATTTCCCTTTCTTCCCAAACCGCATCACTCCCTTCATGGGAGACACCTTCAAGAATACCCAATCATCTACTTGGAACTCCAAATCTCTACGACAAATGTCCGCATAGGATTTATGACGACTCTGAGCAATTTTCATCCTCTCCTGAATGACTCTAAATTTTTCCATAGCTTGATGTACAAGATCCGGTCCTAGTAGTTCCGCCTCACCAACCTCGAACCATCCGATCGGAGACCTACACCTCCTACCGTACAATGCCTCAAATGGGGCCATCTGAATACTAGCATGAAAGCTGTTGTTGTAAGCAAATTCTATAAGCGGCAAGCGATCATCCCAGCTACCCTTGAAATCTAATACACAAGCTCGTAGCATATATTCAAGCGTCTGAATAGTACGTTCCGCTTGACCGTCCGTCTGTGGGTGGAAAGTTGTGATGAGATTTATCTGAGTACCCAAACCTTGCTGAAATTTCCTCCAAAAGTTAGCTGTGAACTGGGCTCCTCGATCCGAGATAATAGAAACTGGAGTGCCATGGAGTCTGATTATTTCTTTGATATACAACTGAGCGTATTGTTCTGCAGTATCGGTAGATTTGACTGGCAAGAAATGCACCGACTTTGTGTGTCGATCCACTATTACCCAAATTTAGTCGAACTTGCGCTAGGTGCGGGGTAACCCTACCATAAAGTCCATATTTATCATTTCCCATTTCCACATCGGTATTTGCATAATCTGCGCCAACCTACCAGGCTTTTAATGCTTGGCCTTCACTTGCTGACAATTCGAACACCTAGCCACAAAGTCCGCCACACCTCTCTTCATACCATTCCACCAATAAATCTCCTTGAGATCGCGATACATTTTCGTAGAACCTGGGTGAACAGAATACCTGGAATTATGAGCCTCTGCCATTACCCTCTCCCGAAGACTATCCACATTCGGAACACATAACCTCCCTTGACACCACAAGACACCGTCATCATTGCCGAGTGAAAGTGCTGACGTTTTGTGATTCAAAGTTGCCTCTCTCAATTGTACCAATGCTGGATCTCTGAATTGCTTTTCCTTGACTTCCGCTACAAGCGAATACTCCGCTCCATTACGTACCACGACATTCCCTTCATCTGAGGTCGAAAGACAGACCCCTAGACTGGCCAACTAGTAAACCTCCCAGGCCACAGGCCTCTGTGTCACGACCCCAAATCCTAATAGGCCGTGATGGCCCCTATCGTGGAACTAGGCTAGCCAACCATCACTTTACTACGCATTTGTTCGATCATACGAGTTCACAATTCAATAATAAACATGCAACCATAACTTCAAATAATATAATTAAGTCTTAGCGTTCCCATATTAGTCTAAAAAACCTCCCAAGAACTGGAGTCAATAGTCATGAGCATCTAAGAATAAATAAATCTAACACTGCTACAACTATAATATATGTCTTTGAATCAAATGCTAAAACGAAATAAGGAAGGGAAGTGGAGAAGCTGTGGACGCTGGACAACTACCTCGAAATCCCGTGAACTGCTTCTAACGAACAAGGCAACTACTGCTCCAATTCGGTACCTGAATCTGTGCACATAGGCATAGGGAGTCTTTATGAGTACGCCAACTCAGTAGTAATGAAAATAAATCATAGTATGAGAAATATAAAGCACACAGTACAAATACACCAATTCACAAAACCAGTAAAACACCAAGTCACCAGATAATATTCATCAAATATATGAGTTCAAAATCAGTTCCCAGAAAACCTTTGAAAACAAGTGTGATATCAGTATATCTCAGTGAAATTCTCAGTAAAACCAGTTCGAAAGCGAAGTAGATCATAGTTTGAAAACTCAGTAAAAATATTCATAAAACTGCCCCTCGGGCCATAATCATTTCTCATCACAATATCTTTCAGAATTAGCCCATCAGGCAACCTCACAATCACTCTGCCCATCAGGCAACCTCATAATCACTTTGCCCATCAGGCAACCTCACAATCACTCTGCTCATCAGGCAACCTCACAATCACTCAGCATAAGCCCCGCGGGCATCACTCATTAGGTACCTGCGCTCACTGGGGGTGTGTACAAACTCCGGAGGGGCTCCTACAGCCCAAGCGCTATAATAAGCCACAACATGGCATAAATCACACACAATATAGGCCCGCAACCTCACTCATATCATATCATCCTCACAATATAGGCCAACAACCTCACTCATATCATAACATCCTCACAATTTAGGCCAGCAACCTCACTTAGTCAGACACTCTCAATTTTTCTTTCAGGCCATAAATATACCGGGTTCTCGACCCAAAAACAATGTTTCATTTTCAAGAAGTAGTATAAAAAAACTCTGAGTGTCAAAACAATTTCACAGAAAAGAATGAGTGAAAAATCATAACATATCAATGAGGAAAATAGTAAAACATCCCCCAAGGGGTAAACAAGTCGGCACTAGGCCCAAAACATGGCTTACAACCCCAAAACATATCATAATATATAAATACTAATTAAGCAAAGGCTTAAAAATCGATTTTGCAACTCAATAGTCGCCTAAATAGGAAAGATGTTTCCAAAGTTTTCACCTTTTCATTTCAACCCCCGTGAAAGGGTGCATAGTCCAGGGTTTCATACCCTCAGGACAGGATTTAAAGACATTACTTACCTCAAAACTATCCCGGAACTATTCCACAACACGCTTGCCTCTCGAATCAACCTCCGAAGGCTCCAAATCTACCAAGTTCATATTTTTATCATCAATATGTGCTTAAGGAACAATTTCCAATCGAAAGATATCAAATTTAACCCAAAAATCCGAAATCGGTCAAAACCCGACCCCCAGGCCCACGTCCCGAAACTCAACATTTTTTATACAAAAGTGTTCTTCGTCCTCTCACGGGTCCGTACATATAAAGAACACCAAAATAGGAGTTCGTTTGACCCCTCAAATCGACCCTTAAAGGTCTCATAATCTCAAGCCCTAAAACCTAATTTTTCTACTGATTTTCCATGAATTTACACTGGTTTTATGTTCTATAATCATCCATAATCGAGTTTTAATGATCCAAACACTTACCTCTATGAAGAACAAGGATTTCCCTCTTCAAAATCCGCCCCCAAAGCTCTCTGTCCGTACACAAATGGTGAAAAGAAGGTTTAGGTCGCGGAACGGTTATTTAAATATGCCCAGTGATTTTACTCTCCGCGATCGCGGTCAAACCCACGCGATCACATAGACCAACAATCCTTGACCTTCACGATCGCAACACTATGCATGCGATCGCACAGTGCAATCGCCAGTGAACCACACGCGCCCAGTTTCCTCTACGCGATCGCGATGAACCCCACGCGATCACACTGAACTGACCTCCAAAGGTACGCGATCGCATCCCGTTTTCCGCGATCGCATCCCCTGGTCCATTTTAACCCTACACGATCGCACACATATCTACGCGATCACAGTGAATAACCTTCAGCTGTGAAAACAACAGAAACATCAGTGTTTTTAAGTCCAATAATGCCCGTTAACCACCCGAAATCAATCCCGAGCCCCTCGGGACCCCAACCAAACTTACCAACATATCCCATAACATCATTAAAACTTAGTTGCACTCTCAAAACACCAAAACTAACATCAAAACACCAAATTTACATTGGATTCAAGGCTAAGAACTTTGATATTTCTAAAATCCACCAATGATCCGAAACTATCCAAATCAACTCCGATTGACCTAAAATTTTGAGAACAAGTCCAAAATAACATTACGAACTTGTTTCAACTGTCGGAATTCCATTCCGACCCCGATAGACTCTTTTCCACTGCCGACTGGAATCGCCAAAAACTAACCTTCACCAATTCAAGCCTAATTCTACACCGGACATCACAAAACTATTTCGGACACACTCCCAAGTCCCAAATCACCTAACAAAGCTATCCGAGCCATAAAATTCGCATTCCGAGGTCGTTTACCAATAAGTCGACTCTCAATTGACTTTTTTTACTTTAAGGCTATTTTTAAAGGCTAATTGACTGAACTCTCACTACAACCATTCGATTTTAAGCCTATCAACTCTAATACATCAAATAGAGTATAATCAATCTATAACAAGTCAATAAAAACAATTATAATGCAGGTTTTTACGTAACGACGGACCGGGTCATTACACTCTGACCGACTTCAAAATGTGCCAAGCTACCCATGGATTTCCGACTAAGAGCGTTGGCTACCACATTTACCTTTTCTGGATGGTACAAAATATTCATATCATAATATTTGAGCAATTCTAACCACCTCCGCTGCCTTAAGTTCAACTCCTTTTGTTTGAATAAATATTGAAGACTCTTGTGGTATGTGAACACGTCCACATGGACCCCATAAAGATAATGCCTTCAGATTTCCAATGCAAATACCACCGTTGCGATCTCCAAATCATGTGTCGGATAATTCTTCTTGTGATTCTTGAGCTGCCTTAAAGCATACGTGATAACTTTACCACATTGCATCAACACACACCCCAAACCAACTCTCGAAGCATCACAATAAACCACGAATCCCTCTGAACCTTCTGACAAAGTCAACACTGGTGCCGAAGTCAATCTCGACTTCAATTCCTGAAAACTCTTTTCACAAGCATCAGACCACTGAAACTTAACCGCTTTCTACATTAGCTTAGTCAATGGGGAGGCGAGAGTAGAGAATCCCTCCACAAATCTTCGATAATATCCAGCCAAACCCAAGAAACTGCGAATCTCTGTCGGGGTCGTTGGTCTAGACCAATCCTTTACCGCCGCAATCTTTTGGGGATCAACCCGAATCCCTTCCCTGGAAACAACATGGCCCAAACAGGTGACTGACTCTAGCCAAAACTCACATTTTGAAAACTTTGCATACAACTAGTGTTGATGAAGAGTCTGCAGAACTGCCCTGAGGTGATTAGTATGATATTCCCGATTTCGCGAATAAATAAGGATTTCATCAATGAATACTATCACGAAGGAGTCAAGGAACGGTTTGAAAACCCGATTCATAAGATCCATAAAAGCTGTTGGGGCGTTGGTTAGCCCAAAAGACATTACTATAAATTCAAAGTGCCCATAACGAGTCCTGAAGGCGGTCTTAGGAATATCCTTCTCTCTGATCTTTAGCTGGTGACACCCGGACCGTAAATCAATCTTGGAGAAAAACCTAGCACCTTGCAATTGGTCGAATAAATCATCTATCCAAGGCAATGGGGATTTATTCTTGATGGTGACTTTGTTGAGCTGCCGATTATCAATACACATCCGAAGCGACCCATCCTTCTTCCTGACAAAGAGAACCGGTGCACCCCAAGGCAACACACTTGGCCGAATGAAACCCTTTTCTAATAGATCTTTCAATTGTTCTTTTAACTCTCTCAATTCTGCTGGCGCCATCCTGTAAGGTGGAATAGATATTGGCTGTGTATCTGGAAATACATCAATCCCGAAGTTAATCTCTCTATCTGGTGGAATCCCAGGAAGCTCATCCGGAAATACTTCAAGAATATCATTCACAACACGCACGGACTCGGTAGCAGGCACCTCTGAAGTGGTGTCCTCAACTCGGACCAAATGATAGATGCACCCCTTCCTGATCATCTTGGAGGCCTTAAGATAGGAAATAAAGCTACCCCTCGGCACAACATCATTCCTTTTCCATTCAATAACTGGTTCATTCGGAAACTCGAGCCTCATAATTCTGGTTCGGCAGTCAAGTTTAGCAAAGCACGAGTAGACCAATACATTCCCATGATAACATCAAAATCCACCATTCCTAGATCAATAAGATCGACCGTGGTATCTCGACCACACACTGTGACAACACAATTCCTATAGACTCGTGCGGCCATGATAGAATCACCAACCGGAGATGACACAGAGAATGACTCATGAAGCTGTTCGGGTTCTATCCCAAAACTTGAAGCAATAAATGGAGTGACATATGACAATGAAGACCCGCGATCAATAAGAGTATACACATCATGCGATTGGACAATCAGAATACCTGTGACAACATCTGGAGAAGCCTCCGCACTCTGGAGACCACTCAAGGCATAGAATCGATTGGGTCCCCTTTGACCCCGTGCTCTACCCTTAGCTGCACCGCACCCTGCTGGAGCTGGAGGGCGTGCTGAAGATGTAGCGGCCGAAGAACTGGACGGTTGAGCAGTACCCCTACCTGTGCCCTGACTGGGCGCACGACAATTTCCCTGAGCATGGCCCCTCACTCCGCATTTATAGCATACGGGGATATCCAAGTAACATGGCTCAGAATGGAACCTCCCACACTTAGGACATTGGGCCCTCCGCTGCTGCTGGAACCTCCCACCAGAACGACCTGACTGATGGAACCTCCTGTTGTCTGAACCAGGCCCAAAATGATCTCCCTGCTGATAGCTGTGCCCTGATGGAGACGCACTGGATGAGGACTGAGCATAGGACTGAGATGGCCCTGATGACCCTCTCCCCAGGGCTGATCTCCCTCCTCCAACTGAACTCCCGGGGTTGCCCGCTGACCGGGAGCTACTACTACTCTCCCTCTTAATTTTTATCTTTAATTTCCGAGCCTTCGTAGTCTGGGCGAATCCCACAATCTTCCCATAGTTCATATCTGAGTGCAAAGCAGCTGTAGCAGCCTCACTGACAACCAAGGGACCAAGGCCATGAACAAACTGACAAACTCTGGCCTCCATAGTCGGCATCATGTGGATAGTATCACACTTCTTTTATGTTTCGCAACCCTATTACGTGGTTGAGTTACAATAGTTTTTCCAATTAAAGTGACAATTTGAAAATGGATTATTTATTATTTAGAGTCGCCACTTGGAATTGAGTTTTAGTGTTCCCAGTCACCTTTATTGAATCCCTTGTCAAAAGGATGATTTGACTCCTAATTTATGATCTACGAAACAGAAGACTGAGTAAGAAATTTTGTTGATCGAGAGAAAGGTGTAAGGCACCCCTCGAGTCCCTTGGTTCTAGCACGGTCGCTTTATTGACTCATGTAAGGCTTAAATAAATTTTTAGTTATTCTTGTATTTTATTGATTGTTTACTACCGCTTAACTAATTATTATATTCTTATTAATTATTTTGACCTTGATGCGATACGCACACAAGGTATATTTTTTGAATTTAGATGTTAAACCAAGGTATGAAATGTACACATGGTTAAAACATAATTATTTTACATTTAAAGGCATCGAGACGCAGGAATGCGCACGTGACTCTTTTATTATTTAAGCACATCAATCTAAGGTTCGGGTATGGACACATTGGCTAATAGCGTATATAGAATATTTAGTTACTTTATTTCTATTAGATTTGAGATATATGTTTATATATTTATTAAGATTATTTTTCCAAAGTTGTACAAACACCTTGATTTATTTTGGGAATCATAATTATGTCACGTGAACGTGTACACAATCACAATAATTGATTTAAAAGTGCATTTTTCTTAAACTACATTTGGATTTGTTGTGAAGCCGTGACTTATGGAAAATTCTTTGAACAAGTCGCGATGTCGCACACTCGTTTGTTTTTGCACACCTTGCGAATCACGCCACGTGAAACACACCCGCGATTTATAACCTGTTAATTTTATTATTATTTGAAGTTATTGTTGAGTCACGTGAAACGCACTCTCAAGTTGGGGTTTAGGTATCGTGACCATGCCACGGGAACCGTACCCGTAGTAAGAGATACAATTAATGAGTATGTACTAGTATTTATACGCAAGAATTTTATACCTGTTACATGTTATAACTATTAAGTTACGTCTTTATGATACGGCAATTGCCCATTTCAAAAAAGTTTACAACTTTATATAATTCTTTACGCAATTAAGAAAAGAATGACTGTTGGAATATATTGGACCACGGAAATTCCTTCTCATTACTAAACAAGACCAAATCCAACTTCAATCTTTTCTTTCAAAACTCAAATACAACACTGTACTTTGAAATGTGATTTTAAACTAAATAAGCTATGGTAAGGGAGAAATCAGTAGAAAATAAAACCCACCAAAACAAAGAAGATATACCAAGTTAAGGCCAAGAATATTTAGTTTAAACTCAATAGATCTAACACATGAAGCATACATAACACATAATCATGCAAAATAAACAAACAACTGATATAATAATTCCTAAGAATCAACAAGCATATAGCGTCAATGAAATGAGGAAGCGATGTCGAGAAATAAACCTTTCAATAGCTAAATATTCTTCGATACAACAGGAATAGAGATCTGCTGGACTTTTGTATGAAGTAACCACGACCGGAAACGACACCTTGAACTTCGACGGAGCTTCGAACCTTGACTGAAACTTTTGTATTTTTTGCCGTGTTTGGAGAGCTTTTGGATGTGATTTTGCTGTGTTTTGGAGCTGTTTCGTGGCTGAAGTTTTGCTGGGTTTATGGCTGTTTTTCCGAAAATTTTGGAGCTGAAAATTGGCGTTAATGGAGGTAGGTTGTGAAGCTGTGTTGCTGCGTTTTTTGAGCAGATTTTGTTGTAATTCCGAGCTGCTTTTTGCTGAAGTTTCGGGTGAGATTCGTGGTTATTTTTGTTGTGTTTTAATGGAGATTTTGGCTGCATTTTTCTGGGTGAGGAAGAAAGATCTCCATTGTGTGTATGAGCTATTTGGAGAAGAAGACTCCTTGCTTTTTTAGCTTCTTTATGCTGCGTTTTTTGTTTTGTTTTAGTTTTAAGATCCCTCACCTTCTTTGCTCTTTTTCTTAGTTGGTAATTGTTTTTTCAGATCCTTTTTCTCCTCCTCTCGTTTTGTTTTCTTCTTCTTAAATAGAAGAATAAAAGGGAGTTTATGTGATATGGGATGAGAGGCGTGAGGGAGTGGGTAATGGGGTTGAGAGGAGAAAATCACGGGGGGAGGGTTGAGGAGATCATGATGAGTAGTTAGGATAATAATTTTTGAATCTTTCAAGATTTATCCCCTTTTTAAAAAATAAATTAAAATTAAAAATTAAATCAAACAAAGTGTGTGTGTGCATAGTGACGTGAGGGGTGGGGGAAATTAGGATTGTTTTTTTTTTTGGATTAGTTAGCTTCGTTTTTTTTTGTTTACTTTCTTATCTTTTCTTTTAATTCTTTTTCGTTAGTTTGTTTTTGTTTTAAATTTTTTTCTTAAATAGAAAGAAGGTAAAACACGTGTGTGTATATATATATTAACCAACTTACTTTTAGAATTAAAGAATGTGAATATTTTTTGTAATTTTTAATTTTCTTAAATAAAACCTATTAAGAGTAAGATAAAACTTTAAAATATTAAGATTAGACCTAAAAGAAATATTTACACCAAACTAGTATAGAATTTGGGTGTGGTCAAAAATTAGTTGTTCACAGCATGCCCCTCTTTGCTTGGAAACATGAAGAGTTTTCACGCAAAGAAAATGAACACGGTGGCTAATTTTTGACCTCACTGTTATTTGAAAAGGAAAGAAGATAAAAGAAAAAGGTGTGACCGAGCCTTGGTTTTAAGCAGCCTACATATCCCGGGTTATAAGGGAATCAGGTCACGTGTAGTTCAAGTGAAAGAAGAGTGATAGAGTATTCTTAGAGGGAGAGCTGAGTGAAGTTCCGTCGATGTTCCGATCCACAGTTCCGACTATTACATCAAAATGAAAAGAAAATTACATACTCTTGAAATCTAAGAGTTACAAAATTTATATCTAAATGCCATCTGGAGTCTTGTCTTGATTCTTGACTTGCTTCTCCCATTGACTTTAGACTGAAACTCGATGCTCTCGATGCAACAGACTATGAAACACTCTCACAGGTTTGTTTCTTGATCAGATGATGAGAAGATGGATCTTGAGACTCTTTGTCTCCGCATGCATTATGTCCAAGCTGATTGTGGCTGGTATTGAGATCAAACATTTCATTTTCTATGGCAAGAGCTGGAATCTTATTTTTTGCACATCCAATTCGTGCTTTGTAGAAAAACCTACAAGCCATCACAATTAAACAAAACGAACAAATTTTCTGCCCCAGTTTGCACTAGGAAATTTTTGTGAGTTATTGAAAACACATTAAACTATCTTTGCTATTGTAGAATAAAGAATTGAAAAAGACACATTTTTTAAAATTGTAATAGGGGATGTCGTACCCAGTGTTAACAAGAATGAAGGCAACCAGGGGATGTAGTACCTTGTGTTGACGATAAGATGAGGCTCATGGCACTCTAAGATGCTACTAGGGAATGTCGTACCCTATGTTGGAAGAAAAATGCATTCAGGGGATGTAGTACCATGTGTTGGCAATAAGGTGAGGCTCGTGGCACTCGGGATGCTACTAGGGAATGTCGTACCCTATGCTGACAATAAAATGCAACCAGGGGATGTAGTACCCTGTGTTTGGAAATGAGAAGAGGCTCGTGGCTCTATGAGATGTTACTGGCGAATGTCGTACCCTATGTTTGCAACAAAATGACGCTTGTGGCGCTCTGAAATGCTACTAGGGAATGTCGTACCCTATGTTGGCGATAAGCAAGGCAGCCATGGGATGTCGTACCCTGTGTTGGCTATAAGATGAGGCTCGTGGCACTCTGAGATGCTACTAGAGAATGTCTTACCCTATGTTAGCAATGAGAAATACAACCAGGGGATGTAGTACCCTGTGTTGGCAATAAGTGATGCGGCCAAGGGATGTGGTACCCTGTGTTGAAGATAGGGTATAGATTCCCTATAATGAATCTAAGAATAACATGATTACATGTATATCAGAAGAAAACTAAGGATTTGAGAACTTCACTTGGTGGTGTTCGTCTTTTCACAAACTGTTTCCTAAAATTGTTCTGTTCCTGTTCTGAACAAAGAAAAATTTGTTAGTTTTAAAATGGTGGTCAGTTTGTGGCCTTGATTTCTTGAGCGATTTGACCTTGCGTCTCTTACACTTGTTAGAAACCCTGACTCCATCGATGGTTGTACAAATTGGCGGGAGATTCTGTCATTACTTCCCAGAGATCTTCTTTCTCAACATCAAAACCTGACTATTTTGTGCCTATCACCATTAGTGTTTATGGTGAAAACAACCTTGGTCCCAGAACAACTTTTAACTGAGTAACTTTTGTCGACCCTTGACACATTATTCCGTCCTTCAAGCCTTTTTACTCCTTAGTGAAAATCAAAGGTGGCTTATGCCTTTGTCTATGTTGTTCATGCCCAGAAAGTCTTGCTTCATATAACAAGGAAACAATAACTAATTTTGGGGCCTTTTCTTTGCTTTGCTTTGATGAAATTAGACTGAAAAGGACTCAAAAAGAATAGTACGAAAGAAAACAAGAAGTTGAACTAATAGGTATTACAACTTAATCAAGAAGTGTACCTTTCAGAGATGAAAAATAAAAATAAAAAGGACTTATCTGGAGGAATATGCTGACTTCAATGAACATGACATGCACTTTGGACTGGATGCCCGATCCGTCCAAACCGTCTAATTCTCAAAATCTGTTGTAAAATTCATTTTGAAACTGCGTTCTTTGTCTTAACCATGCTTGTGCCGGGATATATGAAGGCCTAAATCGATCAACGATGCCCTTTGTGGGTTTTCACCAATTGACCTCTCTCATTTGCCTTTCTCTCAACTCAATATTGCCTTATGGTGCCCATGAGGGTTTTCACCAATAAGCCTCTCTCATTTTATTTCTCTCTCTTTACAATGGCCGAGGCATCACCGTAATATACCAACTTAGAATTCTCGAAAGTTGATCAGAAGGTCTTAAAAGGGAAAGGTAAAAAGAACTATTGAACCAAATTACAACTTTTGGAACCATTTTGACGGAGAAACCATCGAAAAATAAAATAAAATCATGCCCAGTTTCTTTGAATACTGGAAAATGTGGAATTTTGTTTTAGTGTGACCGAATCCAAGAGTGAGGCTGCCTACGTATCCTTTCGGAATCAAGTCGGACGTAGTTCAATTAACATGAACTTGTTTTGATGATTTTTTTTTTGCTAAGACCAAGTACACTGGTTCCAAAAGAGGGGAAAACAAAGAAACATAAACAAGGCTTCAAAGGGCTAACTAGGGTTGACCAATGTTTGGGTAGCGAGAATGATAACCTTTCGTCATTATAACCTGAGAATGCTAAGTGTAAAAATGCCCCCACAGAGGCATGTCAGACATAGTATCTCTTGACCGCATCTGCATTGACAGATATGTCAGTCACCTTTCCTTCAGTATCTGCCAAGTGTAGAGCTCCTTTTGACAATACTTTCTTGACGAGGTAAGGACCTTGCCAATTCGTGGCGAACTTTCCTTTTGCTTCTTCCTGGTGCGGAAAGATACGTTTCAAAATAGGTTGTCCCACCTCAAATTGTCTTGGGCACACTTTTTTATTGTAAGTGCGTGCCATTATTTGTTGGTATAGCTGACCAAAACAAACTGCCTCCAAACGCTTTTCATCAATTAAATTCAACTGTTATAGGTGGGACTTAACCCATTCAGTGTCCTCGATTCCTGCTTCAACAATGATTCAGAGAGAGGGAATCTCAACTTCCGCAGGTATGACCGCTTCAGTGCCATAAACCAACAAGTAAGGCGTTGCGCCAACTGATATACGGACAGTTGTCCGGTATCCCAAAAGAGCAAACAACAATTTCTCGTGCCATTGTCTAGACCCTTGGACCATATTCCTAAGAATCTTCTTGACGTTCTTATTCGCAGCTTCAATAGATCCATTAGTTTTGGGCCGGTAAGGAGTAGAATTGCGATGCTCAATTTTAAATTGCTCGCATACCTCCTTCATTAGATGACTATTCAAATTGGCAGCATTATCTGTGATAATGGTTTTTGGAATACCGAAACGACAGATGATGTTGGAGTGAACAAAGTTTAATACTGCTTTCTTGGTGAGTGCCTTCAATGTAATAGCTTCCACCCATTTGGTGAAGTAATCAATTACAACCAAGGTGAATCTGTGCCCATTTGAAGCTTTTGGCTCGATTGGGCCGATGGCGTCCATTCCCCAAGCAACAAAAGGCCAAAGAGTCGACATAGGATATAATTCCGAAGGAGGCGAGTGAATCAAATCGCTGTGAATCTGACACTGGTGGCACTTGCGGACAAAACGAAAGCAATCTCGCTCCATAGTAAGCCAATAATATCCTGCTCGAAGGATTTTCTTTTCTAGAACATACCCATTCATGTGCGGACCACAAACTCCCGAATGCACCTCATTCATAATCATTTCATCTTCTTTGGCGTCCACACATCTCAACAAATTCAAATCCGGAGTTCTTTTGTATAAGATGTCCCCACTCAAAAAGAAACCATTAGAGAGTCGCCTAATAGTTCTCTTTTGATCCCTATTAGCATGTTCCGGATATTCTCTTATTTTCAAATATTGTTTAATATCATGGTACCATGGTTCACCATCTAGTTCTACTTTAATTGTATTGCAATAACCATGTTGATCCCGAATTTGAATTTTCAATGGGTCAATGTGAGTGTTACCCGGATATGGAAGCATTAAGGCCAGTTTGGCCAAGGCATCAACTAATTCATTGTGAAACCTGGGAATGTACCTGAACTCGATGGACTTGAACCGTTTGCTAAGATCTTCCACACATTGTCTATATGGAATGAGCTTGATATCTCAAGTCTCCCAATCACCTTGAACATGCCGAATAAGCAAATCTGAATCTCCCATCACTAACAGTTCGTCCACATTCAGATTTATTTCCATATTCAGACCCATGATGCAAGCTTCATATTCTGCCATGTTGTTTGTACAGAAGAAATGAAGTCGCGCCGTGGCAGGGTAATGTTGCCCAGTGGGTGATATAAGAATTTCCCCAATCCCTACGCCTTTGATGTTGACCGCACCATCAAAGTATAGTTTCCAAATTTGACTGTCATCTTGGACCGCTTCTTCAACCAAATTAACATTTCATCTGGGAAGTATGTGTTCAAAGATTCATACTCATCATCAACCGGGTTTTCTGCCAAATGATCAGCCAAAGCTTGTACCTTCATGGTCGTACGAATGACATAAACAATATCAAACTCTGTGAGCAAGATTTGTCACTTTGCCAATCTGCCTCTTGGCATCGACTTCTGAAAGATGTACTTTAGGGGATCCATTCGGGATATGAGGTAAGTTGTATAGGCCAAGAGATAATGCCTAAGCTTCTGGGCGATCCAAGTTAAGGCGCAACATGGCCTTTCCAAAAGAGTATATTTTGCCTCATAAGTGGTGAACGTTTTACTCAAATAATAGATTGCTTGTTCCTTTTTGCCTGTGGCATCATGTTGACCCAGAACACAACTAAAAGAACTATCCATTACTGACAGATATAAGAACAGAGGCCTACCAGGTTTCGGCGGTACCAAAAAAGGGGGATTTGACAAATATTCTTTGATCTTATCAAAGGCTTCTTGGCACTCATTTGTCCACTTGATAGCAGCGTTCTTTTTCAACAACTTGAAAATAGGCTCACATGTGGTTGTAAGCTGCGCGATGAACCTACTGATGTAGTTCAACCTCCCGAGTAAACTCATGACTTCTTTTTTATTCTTTGGGGCAGGAAGCTCTCGAATGGACTTTATCTTTGATGGATCTAACTCAATGCCTCTTCGACTAACTATAAAACCCAAAAGCTTCCCAGAAGGAGCTCCAAATGCACATTTGGCCGGATTGAGTTTGAGATTGTACCTTCGTAGCCTTTCAAAGAACTTTTTCAAGTCTTGCACGCGGTCATCTTGTGTTCTGGACTTAATGATCACATCATCAACGTACACTTGAATCTCTTTGTGCATCATGTCATGGAATATGGTAGTCATGGCCTCATGTAAGTTGAACCTGCATTCTTCAAACCGAATGGAACGCTATAACAATATGTTTCCCATGGAGTTATGAAGGCGGTCTTTTCTGCATCTTCCTCATCCATCAGAATTTGGTGATATCCGGCATAACAATCCACAAAAGATTGGATCTCATGCTTAGCACAATTGTCAACAAGGATATGAATGTTGGGTAAGGGAAAGTTGTCTTTTGGGCTTGCTTTGTTTAAATCCCTATAGTCAACACAAACTCTGATTTTCCCATCCTTCTTTGGCACTGGCACAACATTTGCTAACCATGTGGTATATCTGACGACCCTGATCATATTTGCATTTAGGTTCTTCGTGATTTCTTCTTTAATCTTATCACTCATGTCTGTCTTAAACTTCCTTTGTTTTTGCTGGATTGGTGGAAAATTAGGATATATTGGAAGCTTATGAACCACTAAATCGGCACTCAAACCCGGCATGTCATCATACGACCAAGCAAATACATCTCTATACTCGAACAAAACTTGAATTATGGCATCTCTTGTCTTTCGTTCAGTATGAATGCTTATTTTTGTTTCTTTGGTTTCTTCAGGATTTCCCAGGTTAATTGCCTCAGTTTCATTTAAGTTAGGCTTAGGCTTATTCTCAAATTGATCCAATTCCCTTTTTATTTCCTTAAAAGACTCATCTTCATCATACTCAACTTCTTTATTCATTATTTCGAGATTAGACAGCTTTTTAAGACCCCGGCATAAATCTGCGTGCATGTCATGTTTTTAAAGCCAACATTTAAAAGACAATGTTAAAATCAATCGGGCCAATTGTCATGGTGAGTTCGATTTCCCCAATAGTGTCTCTTCTAGAACCATCAAAAGCCCTGATGCTGACACTACTAGTTCGAATTCTGTTAGTGTCAATGTTCAGCTGTTGTAGAGTAGAAAGAGGGCATACATCTACACTTGAGCCTCCGTCAATCATGACTCCTTTTACNCGACGCTACTAGTTCGAATTTTGTTAGCGTCAATGTTCAACTGTTGTAGAGTAGAAAAAGGACATACATCTACACTTGAGCCTCCGTCAATCATGACTCCTTTTACGTAATTCCCTTCACACTTGACCATAAGATGCAAAGCTTTATTGTGCCCAGCCCCTTCCTCCGACAAATCATCATCGCTAAAAGAAATCTTATTCACTTCGAAGAATCTTTCAGCCTTTTTTTCTAGTTGATTCACCGTTGTCTTTTCTGAGACATATGCCTCGTTCAAAGTTTTGATCAACACACGACGATGTTCTTCTAAGTGCAAAAGCATAGATAACAAAGATATCTGAGCCGGGGTTTCCCTTAGTTGGTCAATGATTGAGTAGTCTTGCATTTTCATCTTCTTAAGGAATTCCTCCGCTTCTTTTTCTGCAACAGGTTCTTTCACTCGCAAGTGACTTTCTCTAGCTTGCTTAGATTTTCTCAATTCCTCTGGCGAGTAGCACCTTCCAGAGCGGGTCAATCCCCCCATTTCATATACTTCTTTAACTATCTGTTTTCCTTTGTATGTCATGACATTCTTGTTATAATTCCAAGGAATAGCTTTTGTGTTTATCACTGGGAGCTGTGCTGCAAGTCGGATTACAACTGGCTCTGTTATATTTCTCAAACCATTATTTGGAACAATCTTTTGAATACCCCCAAGGATGTAAAGTTTTGGCCCACCCAATTGAGCCTCAACCCTTTTTGTGTTTCGAGGGACATAGAGAATCGTTTTCCAGAACCTGCCAAGTTCAAACTTGAACTCACACCTTTCACAATCAACGGTGCCAAATGCAGCGGGCTTACTATCACTTTTGGTTCTTGCCCTATGGTTCCAACAACCATCTCTGTCTTGCAAGACCGCTTATAATCCCGATCATCACAAATCATCCTAATAAAATGTGTATTATCGTGAGTTGGGAGTGGATTGTTTGTGATATTAGGAGTATCCTCATAGTTTGTTACCACAATTGCCTTTGCATCAATCACGTTTTCAATGGCTTTCTTTAATGTCCAATAATTTTCGGTACTATGACCTTGGGTGTTAGAGTGATACTCACATCTTGCATTTGAGTCAAACCCTTTTGAATTTGGATTCACATAACGCAGCATGACAGGTTCAATCAACTTCAATTGCATCAATTTTCGAAATAGGCTTGTATACGATTCTCCAATTGGGGTGAACTCTTTCTTTGGCTCCTCCTCTCTCACATATCCTTGTCGGGGATGAGGATTATATGATGTCTGAAAATTTGGGCGAAGTTGACAAGAGCCTTGTGGAATCAGTGCCCGCCATTGCTGGTGATTGGGAGGCCTAGCATAAGCCTGAGCATTAAACACTGTGTATTGTTGTTGGGGAACTGAGTATCGGGGACCCTGAGGTGGGTAGTAATGTTGAGGAGGATTGGATTGTCCTTGTTGGAACTGCACATAAGAAGGAACTACCTCTCTTTGAACTCCTCTGAACCCAGATGCCATCATGGATCCTTCCTCTTTCTTTTTCCGGTTTTCAAAACTGCCTGACCCGCTTTGAATTGCTTGCGTGGTCGCCTTAAGGGATGTCTGACTCACAATTTTTCCCGATTTCATGCCATTCTCAACTATTTCACCAATCTTAATTGCCTCTGCGAAAGGTTTACCAATGGCGGTCAACATGTAATGGAGGTAATCAAGATCCTGAGATTGGAGAAAATAGTCAATCATTTTTGCCTCTTTCATTGGTGGTTTGACCCTAACAACTTGCTCTATCCACTTGATTGCATATTCTCTGAAGCTTTCTGTTGGTTTCTTCTTTATGTTGACTAGAGAGGAACGGTCTGGCACTATATCAATATTGTACTGAAACTGTTGGACAAAATCTTGAGTCATGTCATTCCACAAATGCCAGTGAGAGATGTCTTGATCTATGAACCATTTTGAAGCAATTCCAGTCAAACTTTCCCCAAAATAAGCCATGAGTAATTCTTCTTTTCCTCCTACTCCTCTTAATTGGTTACAATACCTCTTCAAATGGGTGATGGGATCCCCATGCCCGTCATACTTGTCAAACTTGAGGGTCTTGAAATCGGGTGGAAAATGGACATGGGGGAACATGCATAGATCGTTAAAGGACACACACTTGTGGCCTCCCAAACCCTGTATGTTTCTCATGGTTTGTTCCAAGCTCTTCATTTTCTAGTCATTTCCTCTTGTTCCGTATTCTTGTCAGGCTTTTCGATCTCAACTGGGAACATGTTCTGAGGAGTATGCTTGTATGAATCTAGAACCTTGAAAGTCAGTTCTGTAGAGTAATACTGAGCATCATGAGCATTCAATTGCAGATCATTGTTCGATTTTTGAGCAAGAGCTGGTTGAGGAACAGTGAAAGTAGGGACAATGGGTACAGTATATGGGTCATTTCTGAGGGGTGTGGTTGGAGGATGTGGAATGGAAGTACTGGGGATAGTGGGAAGGTTAATGCTCAGACTGAATCCAGGTTGGTACAATGGGTTACTTGTTAGGGAGATGGGCACTTGATTTGCAACTGACACATTATGAAGATTATCCGAAGTCCCTATAGGTAGTGGAGGCGGTGCCTGTCCATTCGCCCAAGCTTGGTACATCTCTGCCAATTGTTGCTTCAACACTCTTACTTCTTCAACCAGTCCCGAACTTTGTTCGACCAATTGTCCATGGATATCATCATTATCTGACTCATTCTCACTGTTGTTTGCCATGCTACTTTTTCCTTTTGATCTCGTGTTGTAAGGGGGAGTCGCCAGTTTAAACCACAAACCAACCACCTTTGTTTAACTTTATCTTTCAAATGACAAACAACAAACGTGTTAGAGTTAGGCATTTTGCAGATATTAATCACACATTATATGTCATGCACCTAATGCCATTTTCATTTCTAGAATGAGTTTGACAGGCTTCATGCTTCATCCCGGCNCCTAATGCCATTTTCATTTCTTGAATGAGTTCGACAGGCTTCATGCTTCATCCCGACTTATTTGTTTATTGGTTTATTTTCATCTTGAATTTTAGCGCTCTCTTTTATTTTCTTTCTTATTCATTATTATTCAATTTTTTTAATTATGGTTATGATCGCATCTGATGGGGATTGCCTACGTATCATGACGCCGCTTGAATCAAACCATTACATAGTTCAGGAGGGAAATAACAATTTTGATGATTTTTTTAATAGTTTTTTTTTGTTTATTTTTTTGTAAAAATAAAACAAACTAAAATATTTTTCAGTCAATTTTTTTTATACAATGAGAGAAAAGGAAATATATACAAAGTGACTCTACTGACTCTAAAACATGACTGGAATAAACAAACTTTGATAAAAATAAAAGACTCCAAATATTAAAAAAAAACAAAGCGACAAATAAATATGAAACTAAGAACTAATGGACTGCACTAAAAATTTAATCTTCAATGATCTTCTTGATTAAACTGATATCATCAATGATCTGCATCTCTTGGCCTCCACTCTCCCCCCAAAGTCTCGTACAAATTTTGAAACACCACTGCCAACTGTGGGACGATGACATGTGCCTGTTGACCAACTTCTTCATTGCTTAGATGGCGATGATAATCATGAACATATGTTGCTTTCTCTACCAATCGAAGTACCTGCTCTCTGGCTTGCCCCATATTCATGTGACAATTCTGCAACCACATCTTGGTAGTGTTGAGGGCATGCCCCACCTGAGCCTCACGTCCCTCATATTCTTTAATGCGACGGTTTAACACACCTCTCTCAATCATCCACTGACGCCGCTCTGCCTCAAAATCTGCATGTTGATAACCCCTCTTTTGCCTTTTTATTTCTTCCAATTGTGCATAAAGCTGACCCTTTGAGCGTATCCAGTGTGCCCTTTCTCTTTCAAACTGCTCTTTCTGTTGATCAAACTCTAGTTGTTGTTGGTGCGCATCCTCTTCGATGATACTCAAGCCTTCTTGTAACTTATTTTTGTTCGCCTCAACTCTTCTGACTAAACCAATCGTGTTTGCCAGTTCTTCTTCTAAGCAGGCTACCTCATTCTTAGCATGCTTTAAATCTTTATCCGTGATCCCTAAGGCAGATTGATAATCTTTCTCAATACTTAAACAAATCTGAGCGACTCCGGCTTGTTGCTGGGCTTGTTGTTTGGCTATGGTCATCTGAGTGTGCTCCAATTCCTCTTTCAGCTTTTCTATAGTTCTTTGATCATTTCTCCTCCTGTTTGACCCCTCAGGCCTATCTCTAAACGATGAAGGATCATGAAACCAAGTAATATACTCAGGAATCACCTCTCCACGATCTCGGTCTTCTACCATCTCATTCAACTCCGAGACTTTACTTGCATACCAGATTTTCATAATTTCTTCTTCGTCATGAGGTTGATCTTTACCAAAATTATAACAGAACTTGCTCATATCTCGTACCGGCGACACCTCTTGTAGTCGTGCAAACTGGCGCATTACCCGAAGTGGAGCATAGGGATGAACACCATCTAATCCTATAAGTACCAAATAAGAATGATATGCAGACTCACAAATGACCTCTTTAGAGGAAAACCAATCGTAATTCCAAGTGATTCATTTGGCTGACAAAGTAAGAAGCAGCTTTTTCTAGGAATCAATCCCTTCCGGTAAGTCACATTTGTCAACTCTTTTCGGGTGATCATAAGTGCGATTGGGCCAGAGCTCACTAAAATTAATGATAGTAGGATGGCGATAAAGATTCTCCAAAAACCATATCTGTAACAAGATGTTGCAGCCATCAAAGTTTCGTGCGCCCAATTTACATCTAGTTAAAGCACAAAAAATAGAAGAAAGAATCATAGGGACCAAAGTATAATCATCCCCTTTTAAGGTTAGAGCCTCAACTACACCTTCCAAGCGGATGTCAATGCGTCCTTCCCTTTCCGAAAAACTACACGCCCCAAAAAGGCAACCATAAATGCAAACCTCCTGTGTATCTTCCATGTTTCCTTGTCTTCCTTTAATTTTAATTTTCCCACATTCCTTTCAAAATTGCATTCTAGGCCGTACAAATGAAACATAAGTCCCAACTTAACCCACCTGCCTCCTAAAACTTCATACTGTCCGTAATTTATGTTCAGGAGCTTCAAAAGCTTACCCTCATTCACATTTTTTGGTATAATGGGCCTTTGCCGGCGAAGATTGCGGCCCCACCCCTGGAAATGGGCGATTTCCTCCAAGGTCGGAGTCATTTCACAGTCAGTAAAATGGAACACATTGTTTTCAGGATCCCAGTGCGGGATCAAAGCTTCGATCACATCCCTCCTAGGCTTGGTCGTCATCATGTGAACCAAATGTCCCAAATACTTCTCTATCTGGTTTTTCTCATATTCCTTAAAATCTCTCCACCAATCCCACAACAATTGTGGTATCTGATCAACAATAAGAAAATCTGGTATTCCTTCTGACTTGGGCCTCTTTTCAGATTTACCTCTTTCCTCACTCATGGTGTACCTATTTATCTAGACATGGGATTAGTTTTTAATCAAATATATTATTGACACAAAAAATACGATTTCTCGGGTTTTGACTCTATAAAAATAAAAAGTAAAAACCAAATTGTGGGACTAATTTTTTTGGTTAAATTAGTAAAATAATTATGAGAAAGAAAAGAAGGCTCAAAATGACTATTTTTTGTTGTAAAAATAAGTGAACATAAAAACTAGTCTCTTTTGTTAGAACGACCATTTTGCATTTTCGAGGAAGGTTTTAAGGCTATTTCGACAAAAGGACCGAACACATGGGCAAAACTGGTCGAAAGATAAAAAACTGACAAAGTAACTATATTATTATTATTATTATTATTATTATTATTATTATTATTATTATTATTATTATTATTATTATTATTATTATTATTATTTTACAGTAGAGAAAAAAAATAATAGTCCATATACACCTTTTTTTTTTTTTTTTTTTTAATATTTATTTAAAAAATGGGGTTTAACCTGATGAAGGTTGCCTACGTATCTCACATCCGGTGAGAATCAAACCCGCGTAGTTCGGTTAAAATAATTTAAAAAAAAAATAGAAAATTGTGATTTTACCTACTATAACCCTTCAAAATTTTATTTTTTATTTTTATTTTTTTTAAAATAGAAAAAAAAGGTATTTTATGAAGATTTGGAGGAAATTTTCTCTCTCCTCTATTTAATCGATCTATCATAAAACCGGTCAACATTTCAGTTAAGCCTACCAAATAATGTTACATGTAGCACATAAAAATGAACATGTTGGTCTGAAAAATTGGTACATGTCCTAGACGGACCCGGCCCCTGTGCCGAGTCCTGCTAAGTCCAATGCACATGTTGCAAATAAAACGTAGCCTACTAGGGATATTCATTGTTGTGACTTGTTCTTCTATGTTTTCAAATTCTAAAAGAGATGGTATCTAGACCTGGCTTACCCGGGCAGACAACCCGAGCCGAGGAGCGTCAAGCGTCACCAGTAGTAGAACAACACTGACTAGCTAACGGCTCTTCCGCCTAAATATGTGTGACTTAATCCTTCACCAGAAGCTGGTAGGCTAACTGGCTTTAACTCAAGACAGAAATTTTGTGATGCTGGTAGGCAAACACAACATAACTACCTATCAGAGGACTCAGAGGGTTGCGAGAGAGGATACAATTTATATCACTGTTCAAATAAATAATAAAGCGGTAATAAGTGACAAATAGCACATTAGGCTCCCAAACACAATAATATCCAAAACATGATAAAAGCCAAACAATAATCAATATACCAAGCTCGAATTCTTATTAATTTTCCCCAGCAGAGTCGCCAGAGCTGTCACACCTCTTTTATGTTCCGCAACCCTATTATGTGGTTGAGTTACAAGAATTTTTCATATTAAAGTGACGTTTTGAAAAGGGATTATTTATTATTTAGAGTCGCCACTTGGAATTGAGTTTTGGTGTTCCCAGTCACCTTTATTGAATCCCTTGTCAAAAGGATGATTTGACTCCTAATTTATGATCTACGAAACAGAAGACTGAGTAAGGAATTCTGTTGACCGAGGAGAAGGTGCAAGGCACCCCTCGAGTCCTGTGGTTCTAGCGCGGTAACTGTAACGACCCGGTCCGTCACTACGTGAAACCTGCATTATAATTATTGTTATTGACTTGTTATAGATTGGTTATAATGTAATTTATGTATTAGAGTTGATAGGCTTGAACTCAGAATGGTTGTAGTGAGAGTTTAGTCAATTAGCCTTTAAAAATAGCCTTAAAATGGGAAAAGTCAACTGAGAGTTGACTTATTAGTAAACGACCTCGGAATATGGATTTTATGGTTTTAATAGCTTCGTTAGGTGATTTGGGACTTAGGAGTGTGTCCGGAATATTTTTGTGATGTCCAGTGTAGAATTAGGCTTGAATCGGCGAAGTTAGTTTTTGGCGACTTCCGGACGGCAGTGGAAAACATGCTATCGAGGTCGGAATGGAATTCCGACAGTTGGAACAGGTTCTTAATGTCATTTTGGACTTGCCTGCAAAATTTCAGGTCAATCGGAGTTGATTTGGATAGTTTCGGCATCATTGGTGAATTTTAGAAATATCAAAGTTCTTAGGCTTGAATCCGATGAAAATTTGGTGTTTTGATGTTAGTTTTGATTTTTTGAGAGTGCACCTAAGTTCGAATGATGTTATGGGACGTGTTGGTAAGTTTGGATTGTGTCTCGAGGGGCTCAGGATTGATTTCGGGTGATTAACGGACTCATTTGGGCTTAAAAACACTGCTGGTTTTCTGGTTTTTGCACAACAGTAATTCCTTCACTGCGATCGCGAGAGAATTGATGCGATCGCGGAGAGTTAATTCGGGGCAGGCACATTTTGTTCTGTGCGATCGCGAAGGTTAGAATGCGATCGTAGAGTAGGGGGAGCCCAAGGCAGTGCGATCGCGTGGGTTGAGCTGCGATCACGTAGAGGAAGTTGGGGCGCATGGGGTTGCTGGAAAATGCACTGTGAGATCGCGTGCACAGTGCTGCAATTGCGGAGGCCAAACTGAGGAACACTGTGCGATCGCAGGGGAAAAGTTGCGATCGCGGAGAATAATTAACTAGGCAGTATTTAAATATTTCCTCCGCGACTTAAACCCCTTTTTACACCATTGTTGTACGGAAAAGAGCTCTTGGGGGCGATTTTGAAGAGGGAAATCCTTTTTCTTCATAGAGATAAGTATTGTGATCATTAAAACTTGATTATGGATGATTATAGAACATAAAACCAGTGTAAATTCATGGAAAATCAGTAGAAATATTAGGTTTTAGGGCTTGAGATTATGAGACCTTCAAGGGTCGATTTGAGGGGTCAAACGAACTCCGATTTTGGTGTTCTTTGTATGTACGGACTCGTGAGAGGACGAACAACATTTTGGTATAAAACTTTCTGAGTTTCAGGATGCGGGCCCGGGGGTTGGATTTTGACCGGTTTCTGATTTTTGAGTTAAATTTGATATCTTTCGATTGGAAATTGTTCCTTAAGCACATATTGATGATAAAAATCTGAACTTGGTAGATTTGGAGCCTTCAGAGGTTGATTCGAGAGGCAAGCGCATTGCGGAATAATTCCGGGCTAGTTTTGAGGTAAGTAATGTCTTTAAATCCTGTCCTAAGGGTATGAAACCCCGGACTATGCACCCTTTCACGGGTTTTGAAATAAAAAGGTGAAAACTTTGGAACATATTTCCTATTTAGGCGACTATTGAATTGCGAAACCGATTTTTAAGCCTTTTCTTAATTAGTATTTATACATTATGATATGTTTTGGGCTGTAAGCCGTGTTTGGGGCCTAGTGCCGACTTGTTTACCCTTCGGGGGTTATGTTTTACTATTTTCCTCACTGATATGTTATGATTTTTCACTCAGTCTTTTCTGTGATATTGTTTTGACACTCAAAGTATTTTGATACTACTTCTTGAAAATAAAATACTGTTTTTGGGTCGAGAACCCGGTGTATTATGGCCTGAGGGGAAAATTGAGAATGTCTGACTGAGTGAGGTTGCTGGCCTATATTGTGATGATGATATGATATGAGTGAGGCTGCAGGCCTATATTGTGTGTGATTTATGCCATGTTGTGGATTATTATAGCGCTTGGGCTGTGGGAGCCCCTCCGGAGTCTGTAACACACCCCCAGTGAGCGCCGATACCGATTGAGTGATGCCTGATGGGCAGAGTGATTGTGAGGATGGCTGATGGGCAGAGTGATTGTTAGGTTGCCTGATGGGCAGAGTGATTGTGAGTTTGCCTAATGGGCAGCGTGATTGTGAGGTTTCCTGATGGGCAGAGTGATTGTGAGGTTGCATGATGGGCTGATACTGAAAGAGATTGCTACGAGAAATGATTATGGCCCGAGGGGTAGTTTTATGAATATTTTTACTGAATGTTCAAACTATGATTTACTTCGTTTTCAAACTGGTTTTACTGAGAATTTTATTAAGATATACTGATATTGCACTTGTTTTTAAGGAATTTCTGGAAACTGATTTCGAACTTACTATTTGATGAATACTACATGGTGACTTGGTGTTTTACTGGTTTGTGAAATTGTGTACTTGTTCTGTGTGTTTATATTACTCACATTGCGATTTATTTTCATTACTATTGAGTTGACGTACTCATAAAGACTCCATGTGCCTCTGTGCACAAATTCAGGTAACGATCTGGAGCAATAGCAGTTCTTGCTTGTTCGTTAGCGGATTTCACGGGATTTCGAGGTAGCTGTCCAGCGTCCACAACTTCTCCACTTCCCTTCCTTATTATGTTTTTAGCTCTTGATTCAGAGACTTATATTATAGTTAGTAGAGTTAGATTTATCTATCCTTAGATGCTCATGACTATTGACTCCACTTCTGGGAGGTTGTTTAGAGTTGTTTAGTTCATTATTGGGGGCGCTAGACTTATATAATTTCCTTCCTAATCATGACTGCTGTTTATTGTTATATTGTGAACTGTTATAATTGAATAAATGCGTAGTAAAGTGATGGTCGGCTAGCCTAGTTCCACGATAGGCACCATCACGGCCTGTTAGAATTTGGGGTCGTGACAGTCACTTTATTGACTCATGTAAGGCTTAAATAAAGTTTTAGTTATTCTTGTATTTTATTGATTGTTTACTACCGCTTAACTAATTATTATATTTTTATTAACTGTTTTGACCTTGATGCGATACGCACACAAGGTATATTTTTTGAATTTAGATGTTAAACCAAGGTACGAAATGTACACATGGTTAAAACATAATTATTTTACATTTAAAAGCATCGAGACGCAGGAATGCGCACATGGCCCTTTTATTATTTAAGCACATCAATCCAAGGTTCGGGTATGAACACATTGGCTAATAGCGTATTTAGAATATTTAATTACTTTATTTCTATTAGATTCGAGATATATATTTATATATTTATTAAGATTATTTTGCCAAAGTTTTACAAACACATACCTTGATTTATTTTGAGAATCATAATTATGTCACGTGAACGTGTACAAAATCACAATAATTGATTTAAAAGCGCGCCTAAAAGTATACTACCGGTGTTCATGAGTTATTTTTCTTAAACTACATTTGGATTTGTTGTGAATCCATGACTTATGGAAAAATCTTTGAACAAGTCGCGATGTCGCACACTCGTTTGTTTTTGCACACCTTGCGAATCACGCCACGCGAAACACACCCGTGATTTACAACCTGTTAATTTTATTATTATTTGAAGTTATTGTTGAGTCACGTGAAACACACTCTCAAGTTGGGGTTTAGGTATCGTGACCATGCCACGGGAACCGTACCCGCAGTTAGGGAGACAATTAATGAGTATGTACTAGTATTTATACGCAAAATTTTTATACCTCTTACACGCTATAACTATTAAGTTACGTCTTTATGATACATCAATTGCCCATTTCAAAAAAGTTTACAGCTTTATATTAATTCTTTACGCAATTAAGAAAAGAATGACTGTTGGAATATATTGGACCACAAAAATTCCTTCTCATTACTAAACAAGACCAAATCCAACTTCAATCTTTTCTTTCAAAACTCAAATACAACACTGTACTTTGAAATGTGATTTTAAACTAAATAAGCTATGGTAAGGGAGAAATCAGTAGAAAACAAAACCCACCAAAACAAAGAAGATATACCAACTTAAGGCCAAGAACATTTAGTTTAAACTCAATAGATCTAACACATGAAGCATACATAACACATAATCATGCAAAATAAACAAACAACTGATATGATAAATCCTAAGAATCAACAAACATATAGCGTCAATGAAATGAGGAAGCGATGTCGAGAAATAAACCTTTCAATAGCTAAATATTCTTCGATACAACAGGAACAGAGATCTGCTGAACTTTTGTATGAAGTAACCACGATCGGAAACGACACCTAGAACTTCGACGGAGCTTCGAACCTCGACTAAAACTTTTGTATTTTTTGCCGTGTTTGGAGATCTTTTGGATGTGATTTGGCTGTGTTTTGGAGCTATTTCGTGGCTGAAGTTTTGCTAGGTTTATGGCTGTTTTCCTGAAATTTTGGAGCTGAAAATTAGCGTTAATGGAGGTAGGTTGTGAAGCTGTGTTGCTGCATTTTTTTAGCAGATTTTGCTGTAATTCCGAGCTGCTTTTTGCTGAAGTTTCGGGTGAGATTCGTGGCTATTTTTTCCTGTGTTTTATTGGAGATTATGGCTGCATTTTTCTGGTTGAGGAAGAAAGATCTCCATTGTGTGTATGAGCTATTTGGAGAAGAAGACTCCTTGCCTTTTTAGCTTCTTTATGCTGCGTTTTTTGTTTTGTTTTAGTTTTAAGATCCCTCACCTTCTTTGCTCTCTTTCTTAGTTGCTAATTGGTTTTTCAGATCCTTTTTCTCCTCCTCTCGTTGTGTTTTTTTCTTCTTAAATAGAAGAATAAACGGGAGTTTATGTGATATGGGATTAGAGGCGTGAGGGAGTGGGTAATGGGGTTGAGAGGAGGAAATCACGGGGAGGGGGGTGTTGGGGTTGAGTAGATCATGGTGAGTAGTTAGGATAATAATTTTTGAATCTTTCAAGATTTATCCCTTTTTAAAAAAAATAAATTAAAATTAAAAATTAAATCAAACAAAGTGTGTGTGCGCATAGTGATGTGAGGGGTGGGGGAAATTAGGATTGTTTTTTTTTTGGATTAGTTAGTTTTTTTTTTGTTTACTTTCTTATCTTTTCTTTTAATTCTTTTTCGTTAGTTTGTTTTTGTTTTAAACTTTTTTTTTCTTAAATAAAAAGAAGGTAAAACACGTGTGTGTGCGTGTGTGTGTATATATATATATATTAACCAACTTACTTTTAGAATTAAAGAAAACTCAACATTTACACTATATTTTAAATTATACTAAAAGAAATACTACTATAACTTACATTTAAATCAGAAGAAACCAAGCTTTTGTAATATATATATATATATATATATATATATATATATATATATATATATATATATATGTGTGTGTGTGTGTGTGTGTGTGTGTAGGGGGTGGGTGGGTGTGTGTGAATATGTAGGAACAAATCTTATATTCTAAGAATGTGAATATTTTTTGTAATTTTTAATTTTCTAAAATAAAACCTATTAAGAGTAAGATAAAAATTCAAAATATTAAGATTAGACCTAAAAGAAATATTTACACCAATATAGTATAGAATTTGGGTGTGGTCAAAAATTAGTTATTCACAAATAGAATACTTGGACAAGCGCGCAAACTCCATATGATACTCCCACACACTCATGTTGCCTTGCTTAAGGACCTCAAACTCTGCAGCACGGGCTGCCATAATCTCGGCAGGTAAGAAATGATACATGAAAGCATCTACAAACTCGACCCACCTCGCCGGAGGGCTCCCTTCTCCACGGGAACTCTCCCACACCTCAAACCATGAATATGCCGCTCCCTTCAACAGATAGGAAGCAAACTCCACCCCCTCTGTCTCATAGCCCTCATAACCCGGAGAGTCTTGGACATTTCATCTATAAAATCCTGAGGATCGGCCTCTAGGTCGGTGCATGTGAACTTTGGAGGGGCTAATCATAGAAACTGGTTGACTCTGGAACCCGAAAAATCCCCTTGCTCACTATAGGAAGCAGGGGCAACATGTGATCTTTGGTCCTGGGAGGCCACTAGCTGAGTCAACATATGAATAGCTCCCCTTATGTCCCCATTAGAAATACCGGGACCGGAAGCTGGGACTGAGGAAGGATCAGGATCATCAACGGGAGGGACTGTCGCACCCTCCGCTGGAGCAGGAATTGGAACAGTTTGGCCTGGAATGGAAGGGTCAGGCAGATTCAGGGTCGGGGAATCATTCTCACCCACACCGTCAGATAAGGAATTTATGGCCACACTTGGGGTGGCATTGGCCTCTAGGCAGAGTCGAGCTCTCTTCTTGTGTGCCATTTACTGAAAATTGGGACAATGCACGAGTTAGAGATAGACAAGCTCACCTTTCACCACATCGCACGATATAGAATAGCAATAAAAGGGTACTTTCCTAAATGCCCATGCAACCACCTAATTATAGATGTGGTCGACAACACACCGATAAGAAGGGCTCTACTAGACACGACTCCTAGACATCCTAGGACACCTTTAAAACCTTAGGCTCTGATACCAAGTTTGTCACGCCCCAAAATCGAGGGACGAGACCGGCGCCTAACCGGATGAACCTAGTCAAGAGGACCTAGATTGCCTTTCCTACCCAACGCATTACCCCGTGTTCATAATATACATTGTTCCATATGAATTAGCCAATTTAGATGCAAAGTACGATTTACAACATAACTTCATTTTCCTCTTTTAACTTTCAATAATTGATGATTCAAAACATACAAGTTACATACAACATTTCCGATGCGATCCCCAATTATGAGTGAGCACAACTACCGCCCAAAATATACATATATACAACCCACACAGTGTCTACGGAGCCTCTAAGAGGACTAGGAGTTTTACATAAACTTGCCGGCAACAAGGCCCAGGCTATACCTTTTACAACATAAGCAAAATAGAATGATGTAGTCCACACACGACCCCGAGAGGAAATGGGGCTCACCAGAACTACTGAAAAGATGAAGAGGAGACACCGCTAATGGCGGGCTGAGCTACCTGCTATGGAACCACCTACATCCATATAAATGATGTAGCGCCCTCGGCAAAAGAGACGTTAGTACCGTTGAATAGTACTAGTATGTATGAACAAACTTTACTCTAAGTAAAATCAAACAATACAAAGATAGGAGATAGTTAAAAGAACCAACAAATAGTGCACATAGATACATAAACAAACACAATTGGGAGTTTCAGAGATTCTTATTTCAACACAATCATATTCCACCCTTATTCCTTCTCAACAATCCACCCTCATTACTTCCTGTTGCGGTGTGCAACCCGATCCCACCGGACAATCACATTTCAGCCTTATTATATTCTGTTGCGGCGCGCAACCCAATCCCATCGTACAATCACATTCCACCCTTATTACTTCTCACGTATCACCCTTATTCCTCCTGTTGCAGCGTGCAACCTGATCCCACCGGACAATCACATTTCATAGCAACAATAACAGCCCACAATTCAATCACAAGGCTTCACATTATCAAGAGTACAATTTCATAACAACCAAACAATCATGTTTTCACAATAGTCTTTATCAACCATTAATTCAACCACAAAGATTTTCACCAACAAGAACATAAATTCATTACAACCAACAATCCGTATGAAATCATGCCACAATAATCCTTTCCAAGCAATAAGTCATATACGATATTGGCATAGTCATTTAGTTCAATTAAATCAATTCACAACTCCTTTTCATCGCTTGCTACTCAGCCCCTAGTACTTAGATACATTCACACATTTGGGTCTATTACCATTATTTCATACCAACATATTCAAGCATTTAACGAACCTTGCACATGATAAAGTAATCACAAAGAAATCACCTTTCACAATTTCAATTAGCAAGGTAATCGACTAAGAAAATCAGAGAATCAAATCTTACACCTTAACACAACCGGACAATTAATTTCACATATGCTCAACAAGAAACTCATACCTAATGCTCGGACACCAACAAGGTGACTCTACGAAGATTAAAGTTAGCCATGCATATCTCGAGTCGAAATTCCCCTTTAATATCTATCACAATTCACCGAACCATCTAGCACCGTCAATCTAGTCTACAATGTGACATATTTCACTTAGAATTAGGAACCATGAACATAACTCGAACTCATTTAGGCATTTTATCGAACGCTATGTGACCCCTTAGATTACTAACCCCCCTTTTGTTAATTATTACCCAAACTCGTTTCCCTTTACTAGATTATGGAGTTTAACTCACATGCATGCAAGGTATCGACTTTTATTTTCAAGAACAACTTATGTGTTCTACCCCTTTTTAGCTAAAACCTGAGAATTAAAAGGAAATAGGGTGGGGATTTACCTCTTAAAGTGAAGAAGATGAAGATTACTCGATAATTTCCAGGCTTGAGTAGAGATAATGGAGCAATTTGATGAAGAAGAATACTTTCTCTCACTAAACCCACTCTCCCTTCTCTCTATTATTGTTCACATAGATGTTAAAAATGAAGGGGAGGGGTGTTTTATTAAACTGGGGGTCGGGTGTAAAATTAGAAATTAAAAGAGCCCCAAAGCAGGAAATGCGGCCAGGAATGCGATCGCATTCCTGCTATGAGGTCCGCATTCCTTTCGCATAGTTTGCCCTCAAATGGGCCAAAAGGGGAACCGGACTGCCCTGGTATGCGACCATTATGCGGTCCGCATACATGTTATGCGATCACATAGTGTATCGCATAATTCCCTCCGCAAGAACCAAGGTGCAAGCATGCGACAACTATGCGGCCCGCATTCTCGAAATGCGATCGCATCTTGGGCCGCATAGCTGTCTTCAAATTGGACAGCAGGCTGTCCAGGTATGCGACCACTATGCGGTCTGCATACCTGATCTGCAATCGCATAGTGGACCGCAGAGCTGCGCAATTCTAAATTTTTTATCTTTTAAGTCCTGGGGTACTTTTTACTCAAAATGGTCCGTTTTTAAGAAATTCTACATTTATAACAACATAGGGACCTATTCGGGCATTATTTTAGACATGAAATTTTACGGGTCTTTACACTGGTGAAACCCCATCACCACAGGGAAATGGTCTGAGTCACCACCCACAGTCCTCACCCTAGTCTTAGCATCATCATACATATCCTTAATCACCCTAATGTATGCTACCGGAAGGCCGCTAACCTCCAAACACCTCCACGGGACCTCCCTCGGAACTTTATCGTATGCCTTCTCAAGGTCAATAAACACCATATGCAAATCCTTCTTCCTTTTCCTATACTGCTCCACTAATCTCCTTACCAGATGAATCGCTTCCGTAGTCGAACGCCATGACATGAATCCAAACTGATTCTCAGAAATAGACACGCACATCCTCACCCTGGACTCCACCACTCTCTCCCAAACCTTCGTAGTGTGACTCAATAACTTGATACCCCTATAATTGTTGCAATTTTGGATATCACCCTTGTTCTTGTAAAGCGGAACCAACATACTCCACCTCCATTCTTCGAGCATCTTCTTTGTTTTAAAACTAACATTAAACAGACCAGTGAGCCACTCCAAACTTGCCCGCCCCGCGCTCTTCCAGAATTCCACCGGGATTTCGTCTGGCCCTGTTGCTCTATCCCTGCACATCTTATGCATCGTCCCTTCCACCTCCTCTACCGTAATCCGCCTACAGTACCCAAAATCCCGCCGACTCTTGGAGTGCTCCAACTCACCCAGCACAATGCGTCTATCCCCCTCCTCATTCAACAGTTTCTGGAAGTATGTATGCCATCTTCTCCTAATGAGCGCCTCGTCCATCAACACTTTTCCATACTCTTCCTTGATGCACTTGACTTGGTATAAGTCACGAGATTTCCTCTCCCTCACCTTGGCCAACCGATACTACCTTCTGTCCCCGACTTTGCCCTCGAGCTCCTAGCACAAACGAGCAAACGCCGCATTCTTAGCCGTCGTAACTGCTAACTTTGCCTCTTTCTTTGCCTTTATGCAACACTCCCGATAATTCCTTTTTTCCTCCTCGTTTGTACTCTCTACTAGATTCAAATAAGCAGTTTTCTTAGCTTCCACTTTACCTTGAACCTCTCCATTCCACCACCAGTCCCCTTTATGACCCTAGGAGAACCATTTGTGACCCCTAAGACCTATCTAGCAGCTACCCTAATGCAATCTGCAGTCATGGACCACATACTAGACGCGTCCCCCATACTCATCCAGGCCCTCATAGCCAACAACTTCTCCCTAATGCAATTTGCAGTCATGGACCACATACGGAAAGTTGTGTTTGGAAATGATAAATGATGAAAAATGTATATTTGCATATTAATTTTTGTGTGAGTCGCGGGAGTTCACGTGGTTTTTGAAGTGAAATGTACTCATTATATGTTTCTTATGTGTATGAACAAATTTGGACAATAAATAACCAAAATATGATAATTTGACAAAAAAAGAAAGAGATGGAAAGAATTGGGAGCTCG
Organism: Nicotiana undulata; assembly: GCA_005239495.1. Lineage (NCBI taxonomy): Eukaryota > Viridiplantae > Streptophyta > Magnoliopsida > Solanales > Solanaceae > Nicotiana > Nicotiana undulata. The sequence continues at coordinate 37,908 of ML257354.1, forward strand.
TTTATTCTTGTGTGTGACACGAAAACGGACGCGAAAAAGGAGAAAAGTGAAGGCACAAAACAACGAAGCAAAGCAAAGGCACGGATCGCTTCGTAAAACGGAAGAATTTCAACAGCTGAATTCGCGTCCATGGGCGTGCGATGCGTGGAAGCAGATGCGGATTCCAGCTTCTCTCATCCGAAGTTGGATTGAAAAATTATGCTCCTCATCAACCCTAAGTGATATAAATACATCCTAAAACATAAAGTTTAGGGGGAGGAGACACTACTTTAGGGTTACACAACACTTTTGGAGGCAAGAACACACTTGGAGCAAGGAGAATGATTCAACTCCATGTTTTTCCCTCTTTCTTCCTCTATTTCCAGTATTGATTATGAATTCTAGTTTTATAGTTTTGCATATTATTATGAATAGATAATTTGTTATCTAGGATTTTGATGGAACCTTTTGGAGGATGAATTCTTGTTAAGTTTGAATATAATTTAGCTTCGGAATTTTTTTACTTGTTCAACTACGTTCTTATTTTTGTTGATTGAATGACCATCAATTGACAGTACCTATTTTTTTGTGTATTTCTTGGGAAATGGTACATATTTAGGTAGTTGTTTAACAACATCACTCCTAATGTATATGAGGAATCAACATGGCAGGTTTAAAGGTGGGTTTTGGAATAACAAAGCCTTGACGTGGTCATAGTGATCAGTGAGATTGTGCCAGCTAGCGTAGTTCGGGAAAATATATCTAGTAAATTATTGTAGTTGCTCGGGAGAGAGTTACGACATCTGGAGTGCTCAAGATCAGCAAAGAATACTTAGGCGAATTTATAAGAGATGTAGTGGAAGGATTCCGAAAATTGGGGAAATCATAACTCTTGGCCTCCTTAATCTTGTCTCCAACTCTTAGTCTCCTTAGTTGATAATTTTACCGCTTTCTAGTATTTGTTAGTTAATTAGTTAAAATATAAATGTCAATATTTATAATTTAGAAAATTGTTCAAACTTGTCTTTTTAGTGATATTAAACAGTTGTAACTAAGCCTTATTTCTCCGTGGGATTCGACTTCAGACTTTTAGACCGTATTATATTTGCAGCGACCACTTATCTTTTTAGAACTAGAGTTGGGCGTGATTAGAAAACTATATATTTGGATAATTGATTGCTTATGTTAGGCGAAAAATCCATGTTTTGCATGTAATTTTCCATGCGTTATGCCTTGATCTCGTTAATATTTGTGTGAATATTTGTGACTCGAGCTTACTAATGGTATTTTTATGTCTAGGATTTAATTTGAAGTGATTTGGGGAGTTTGCATGCAAATTGGAACCAAAAAGTAGGGGTGGGCATAGTTTGGGCGAACTTGAAATCCGAACCGAAATCCGAACTTTTTGAATTTTTGGTTTGGATATTTGGATTATGCATTGGAGTTCGGATTTTATGTCACAGGGGTGATTTTAGTCAGTCCGAACCACACCCGTGCGGCAGTCAAGTTGTGCACTTGAATCAGCCTTTCCCACACTTAGCCAAATTTCAGTAGCTTTTGGTCTTGACGAATTTTAGGCAACAAAACAATAGGAACCCAAGCCAATACGGGAAAACCCAACCTTTGTATTAATTTCAAAACAATACAAAGGAAACCCTCACTTTCTATGATCACAAGTCGATCACAGCCCACTTTTGACGAAGAACACAAGTCGTTCTTGGCCAACACTAAGACCTGCCCAAGCCTAGCCTTAGTCCCTTTTGAAACACCTTGAAACCCTCACGTTTCACTCTTGTTTCCCACTTGTAATTTCACACGAAATTACCCACACACTTCTGCCTAAGTCCATAAGTCCCTATTTATAAAACATAGGCAGCCCTTAGACTTGGCAGCACATTGACACTTGTCGTCGACAGCTTTTGCCACTTGGCGGGCTAAGTTTAAACATGTTCCTAACTTGTAGTTGACATCCCCAACTACTTAGGCCATTATACACGAAATAGGGTCATGGATACAAGCATAATCAGTTCATGGGAGATCATGGGAGATCATGGGGACAAGGAGTTAGGAAATGTAACCGCCAACTACTTTGGCATGTGCCTTGCATGTGCCTTTGACTTGGTCAGCCATGCTCCACGCCCAAGCTTGCTTTGTGCCAAGCTTTATCTCATCTTTGACATTGTTCCGCACCAATGTCTCACCCGCATTCCGCCGCCATGACTTTGCCGCACACGTCCGACGCCACTGCCGCCCGCACACTGCCTTGGCCTAGTTTCATGCCTTGCCCATGCCACTTCTCATTTCCCTCATGCCATTGCTTGTATTTTCATTAACCTAGCCTTGCCTTGGCTATTTAAAGCCTTTTCCATCAACCCGCACATCCGTCTTGCCTTAGCTTCGCCTACACCTAGCTGCCACAACTCATAGTGCCATTGCCACTGATTTTGGCGCGCATGCCGTGCCATGCCGCCCTAACATTGCCCATACTGTTTTGTCAAGACCTTTCCAAGCGTGTCTTGCCCGTGCCAAGACCTTGGCCAATACTTTCCCACAACAGCCCTCAAGTCAATGTCGTGTCCGTCACCCGCATGATCGTTTGGCCCGCGCATAGGCCAATGACAAGGCCATCACACCCAATCCTTGCCACAGCCGCGCCAATGCCCGATGTCAAAGAATTGGGTCCTAACAAACCACCCACACCATTTGAAATCGACGTCCTCGTCGAGCCAACTCAATTAATCAACCCCAAGGGGTTGTTGACATATAACGCCCCGGGTGCTTCCCTCACTTATGCCACAATGGCATTTGCTTCCACCACTTGTTCCTGTCTCTCCGCAGCCATCATTGCATTTACCCGTGCCTGCACCGGACAGTCCTTCTTCAAGTGAGGTCCACCATAAGTGAAACAGCCTTTCAAGAAGAGCAAGGTAGGCTTAGTTTGTAGCGGTGGCAAGACGATCGGTGGCAGATTACGTGGGGTTGTTCGAAGGCATGGCTAGTGGCACGAATGCTGAACTGCGCCAAAAAGTGGAACAACTTGAAGCACTTGTGGGGCAGGCTCTTGAAAGCGGAATAGATTCTTCTGTCCTTGCACGGATGACACGTTTAGAGGCAGATTATGCGGTGAGACACGAGACTACGTTGGCAGAAATGGCCTTGGTGCGCCAAGAAAAGGAAGAACTACGTGAGGAGGTGCAGAAACTTCGAAGGGCAATGCAGAATACTACCCTTAGAAGCAATGAACGCACCAAAGTGAGGGTTCCGGAGCCGAAGGCCTATGGTGGTGCGAGAAATGCCAAAGAGCTGGAAAATTTCTTGTGGGATATGGAGCAGTATTTTCAAGTTGCTCGTGTGCCGGATGATGAGAAGGTGACCATTACACCGATGTATTTGACAGATGATGCAAAAGTGTGGTGGCGTACACGAGTCGTGGAAGTAGAAAATGCTGGCTTGACAAGGATTGAAACTTGGGAGATGCTGAAGAAGGAATTAAAATCTCAATTCCTTCCTAGCAACTCGTCATGGGTTGCAATAGATGGACTGCGTCGCTTGAAACAAAGTGGCTCAGTGAGGGAGTATGTCAAGGAATTTTCGTCCTTGATGCTGAATGTAAGTAATATGGTAGAAGAAGACAAGCTGCATTACTTCATGAGCGGATTGAAAGGGATGGACGCAATTAGAGTTGAGGAGGCAGAATGTGCAAAACCTCTCAACGGCTATTGCGGCGGCAAATGCATTGGCGGATTTCAATTTAGGTGGTGACCCTGCTGAATCTTCAAAAGACGGAAACAAAGACAAGGCGAGGGAATGGAAGAAAAATGGGAAAGGCCAAGCTGCCGAAACAGAAGGGTTTGCTAAGAATGGGAGGCAAACGGAGACTCCCTACGGCAAAGAAAGAAATGGCAAGTTCAAAGGCTGTTTCACTTGTGGTGGGCCACACTTGAAGAAGGACTGTCCGGTGTAGGCACGGGTAAATGCAATGATGGCTGCAGAGAGACAAGAACACGTGGTGGAAGCAAATGCCATTGTGGCAGAAGTGAGGGAAGCACCCGGGGAGTTGTATGTCAACAACCCCTTGGGGTTGATTAATTGAGTTGGCTCGACGAGGACGTCGATTTCAAAGGGTGTGGGTGGTTTGTTAGGACCTAATTCTTTAACATCGAGCGTTGGCGCGGCTGTGGCAAGGATTGGGCGTGATGGCCTTGTCATTGGCCTATGCGCAGGCCAAACAATCATGCGGGTGACGGACAAGACATTGACTTGAGGGCTGTTGTGGGCAAGTATTGGCCAAAGTCTTGGCACAGGAAAGACACACTTGGAAATGTCTTGACAAAACAGTATGGGCAATGTTAGGGCGGCATGTCACGGCATGCACGCCAAAATCAGTGGCAATGGCACTATGGGTTGTTGCAGCTAGGTGCGGGCGAAGCTAAGGCAAGACGGATGTGCGGGTTGATGGCAAAGGCTTTCAATATCCAAGTCAAGTCTAGGTGAACAAAAATACAAGCAATGGCATGAGGGAAATGAGCAGTGGCATGGGCAAGGCAGGAAACTAAGCCAAGGCAGTGTGCGGGCGGCAGTAGCGTTGGACGTGTGCGGCAAAGTCATGGCGGCGGAATGCGGGTAAGACATTGGTGCGGAACAATGTCAAAGATGAGCTAAAGCTTGGCACAAAGCAAGCTTGGGCGTGGAGCATGGCTGACCAAGTCAAAGGCACATGCAAGGCACATGCCAAAGTAGTTGGCGGTTACATTTCCTAACTCATTGTCCACATGATCTCCCATGAACTGATTATGCTTGTATCCATGACCCTATTTCGTGTATAATGGCCTAAGTAGTTGGGGATGTCAACTACAAGTTAGGAACATGTTTAAACTTAGCCCGCCAAGTGGCAAAAGCTGTCGACGACAAGTGTCAATGTGCTGCCAAGTCTAAGGGCTGCCTATGTTTTATAAATAGGGCCTTATGGACTTAGGCAGAAGTAAGTGGGTAATTTCGTGTGAAATTACAAGTGGGAAACAAGAGTGAAACGTGAGGGTTTCAAGGTGTTTCAAAAGGGACTAAGGCTAGGCTTGGGCAGGTCTTAGTGTTGGCCAAGAACGACTTGTGTTCTTCGTCAAAAGTAGGCTGTGATCGACTTGTGATCATAGCAAGTGAGGGTTTCCTTTGTATTGTTTTGAAATTAATACAAAGGTTGGGTTTTCCCGTATTGTCTTGGGTTCCTATTGTTTTGTTGCCTAAAATTCGTCAAGACCAAAAGCTACTGAAATTTGGCTAAGTGTGGAAAAGGCTGAGTCAAGTGCACAACTTGACTGTCGCACGGGTGTGGTTCGGACTGACTAAAATCACCCATGTGACTCTTTTACCTTATATTTACCCTTACAGGTTATACATTAGCCCATTACAGCATTACCTATACACATACCCAATACTAATAAATCTAAATCTCCAATAGTATCATTCCCACTAAACATTAGTCCGTATATTCAATACAAATTACTAAGTCCAATATGTGATTCTCTACCAAATCAAATATAATATAGGATTTTTCTTTTCTCTCAGGTCTCACCCACACAACCACACCATACGTGCGTTTGTAAACACTGAAGAGTTAAGGCCGAAGTTGACTAAAATTTGAATTTTGAGGTCACCTTTCGCAGTTAATCTTTTAATTTATAATTGTATAATTTGAATCAGTGTGATGTATTTCATATTCAGGACCTTTTTTTGAAGAGGCATTATATAGAGTCGAGAAGATATCAAAAACTAAAGCATCTTTTGATTACCATCTTTCTACTTCATTTAAATGATTATTTTTTATGTAGAGTGTTTTCTATAAGCTCAACTTATAGGCTTAAAAGCCAGAACCGAAAATCCAAAAAATTCAATCCAATTAATCTGAAATCGAACTTAAAAAATATGATTCAATCCGAAATTATTTGTAATGTAATTTTTTCTATCCGAAAACCAAAAATCCAAACCGCAATTTCATATTCAATCTGAACTGCCTGAACGCCCACCCCTACCAAAAAGGGAAGAATTTGGAGGAAATATAAATTTGGTGCCCAGGTTGGTGCTAGGCACCAGCCAAAACGCCAAAAGACAGAAGACCAAAAAATTTGTTGTCTTGGTCGGCGTCAAGCGCCAGAGACGCCAAATAGCGTATTTTGTCCTAATTCGGACGGGACTTGGGGATTCCAACCCTAAACGTCCCCAACATTTGTAAAAGGGGTTCTAAACCTGTATTTGAGGAGGGAGAACATACTTTGAAGGGGAATTCACGTGGAGGAACACACACCACGCTTGGAGGAGGCTTCTAACTAGTTTTTCTTCTCTTCTCTTCTTTTTATCTCATTGTTTATTAGTTCTAGAGTTGTTGGGTGCTACATGATTGTTGTAGTTTGAAGCTTGAATTGTTCTTATTATTATCATATTGGTTTATTTATTCAATCTTGCGCTTAATTATTTGATTGCTTGATCACCAATTGAATGCTATCTACGAATCTAGGATTGAACTCGAGAGAGGGAATTCTAGATTGCATATAAGATTAAGTAGACCAAGATCTTAACTCTTATGGGGGCGGATTTGCGGTTAGAATAGGAATATACCTAATTGCCTTACTTGGTTACTGTACATGAATTATTAATGTGTTCTTGTTAATTCTAATTCTGTAGGATTATAGGCGTTAGATTAGCTTGAATATGCGAGTAGTACTTCGAGAGAGGGCTACGAGCAATATTTACCCTGTCAACCAATAAACCAGATAAATTAATTAGATGATTTAGGTGGAAAACTCAACGGGATTGTTAGCTAACCCATAGCTCTAGAATATTAACTCGCATTGAATTCGTCTTTAAGCTTGTCGTTGTTCTCTTTAATCTCTTAATTTGTTTCTCTAGATTAAGTTTTAGTTAAATATTCATACTTTAGGATTCGCTTGAATAGATTAATTATTTAGTTTAATTTAGTTGATATTTAATCGCAAGTCCCTGTGGCTACGATATCTGGACTTACAATCCTATATTACTTGTCGACCACGTATACTTGCGTGTGCGTTTGGGAGCAACAATTGCTTTTTGAAATCTTTTTTTTTTGGGTTAAACAGAGAAAAAAAGACTTTTACACTTTTGTATTTTTTTCTCTATAATGTTGTGATTTGCATGGTTGCTTGGAGTCAGGATCTATCGAACACAACCTCTCTACCTGTGCATGAGGCACGAGTAAAGTTCCGTACATATTATCCTTCTCAAACTCTTTTTGTGAAATTACACTGGATTTAATATTGTTATTGTTGTGCACAGAAATTTTATTTAATAACTATGGAACATTACAAACTTCCCTCATTGACACCTCATTGGGATTTAGAAACATATTGATTGATTATAGTTGTAAATCAAATTTAAGGAGGAGTTATATAACTACAACCCTAAGTTATTGTATGGAGCCCATGTTAGTTCATTTCTTTATTCCAAATCTAATAAGTATATGCTAACTAATTGTGATGGAGTATTATTATCTTAGCCTATACATTGTAGTCCATCCTTCTATAAGCGTATATAAGATTTAACTTATACCAAATGATAGTGCAAATGAATGTTTACACAACCATTGAAATTTAATTTGTTTTAGTAGATAACTTATCTTATTTCTTTACTTATCAATTATGCTGATTGTTATTCTTATTACATTATAAGTGACCAGTAATATTAAAAAATATTTGGACAAAGACCTAAAACTTGTTAGAATGAAGAATAAAAAGTTCTCTAGCAAGCACCTACTCCTTATAAAAATAAAATAAAAACCGGTCAGCAAGAAAGACTTTATCTTATAAATTAAGCGCTAAAGAGCAATAAAAGTGTAACGACCTGACTGGTCGTTTTAAGCTCTAGCACGTCGCTCGGAGGTTTGAGGCCTTGAGTAACTTCACTTCAGGTATTATGACTTGTACGTGTGGTTGGAATTAAATTTCGGAAAGTTCGGAGTTGATTTAAAAAGAAAACTGCCATTTCAGAAGCTTTAAGTTGGAAGAATTGACTAAGGTTTGATTTTTGAGTAAAAAACCTCGGAATCGGTATATGGAAGGTTCCAACAGGTTCGTATGCTGATATTGGACTTGGGCGTATACCGGATCGGGTTTTGGATGGACCGGGAGCGTTTCAGCGCCTATTGTGAAAAGTTGGCATTTGAAAGGATTTCATAAATTTGGAATGAAAGTGTATCTTAATGTTATCGATGTCCGTTTGGGATTTCGAGTCTCAGAATCACCCCATATGATGATTTTGGTGTTGGGAGCGCGCCCGGATGTAAATTTGGAGGTCCGTAGGTCGTTTCGGGATCATTTGACGAAAGTTAAAAATTTGAAGGTTTTTGAGAAGTTTGACCGGGAGTGGACTTTTTGATATCGGGGTCGGGTTTCGATTCCTGAAGTTGGAGTAGGTCCGTACTGTCGAATGTGACTTGTGTGCAAAATTTGAGGCCAATCGGACGTGATTTGATAGGTTTCAGAATCCAATGCAGAAGTTGGAAGTTCAACAGATCATTAAGCTTGAATTGGGGTGCGATTCATGGTTTTAGCGTTGTTTGATATGATTTGAAGGCTCGGCTAAGTTCGTAATGTATTTTGGGATGTGTTGGTATAATTGGTTGAGGTCCCGAGGGCCTCATGTGGATTCAGGATGGCCAACAGATCGAGTTTTGACTGGGAAGAAGTGCCTGGAGAAACTGCCTTCTGGTGTAACCGTACCTGCTTTTTGGCTGCGGCGCAGAGCCGTAGAAGCGGCCAAAAAGGATGCAGATGCGATTTTTGTTGGGAAGTGCTGAGACCGCAGATGCGGTTATCTCGCCGCAGAAGCGAGACTGCACCTGCAGAAAAGAAGGCGCAGAAAAGGAAGCGGGTAGCTGCGGGCATCTCCGTAGAAGCGGAATATTTGCTACACCTGCGGAACCGCAGAAGCGGTCAAGTGAACGTTGGTGTGAGAAGTCGCTGGGCAGAAGGGTTCTTTAAGAACGGGGATTTGGCCAATTTTCTTCCATTCTCTCTTGATTGAATGAATAATTGGATATCTTCAAGTGGGGGTTTTCATCATCTATGCCAAGGTAAGTTATTCCCATCTATTGCAAGATAAATACATGGTTTTTATATGGATTCAAGAATGAAAATTTGTAGAAATTTGGAATTTTTAAGAATAACCTAGAAATTTATATTTTTGGATTTTGACCACGAAATTTAGCATGAAATTGAGAATAAATCATATATTTGAGTTCATGATGTTATGGGTAATGTTTATCTTCGAAATTTTTTGAAATCAGGGTATGTGAGCCCGATGAGGAGGGGGGGGGGGGAGAATTTTAGGAATTCTTCAATTTGTGTTGGAAAATCACTTTAATAGTTAGGATGTGAACTCTTGAGCAGACATTGACTATTTTATATAATATTTGACTAGCTTCGGGTCGTTTGGCACCGAGTTGAGGATTTAAAGCATAATTTTGGATCAGAAAGTAAGCCTTGAGATGAGGTAAGTCTCTTGTCTAGATCTGTGAGGGAAAAACTACCCCTAGGTGATATATTTGATGTGTGAAACTTGTTGCGGGGACTACATATGCATGAGGTGACGAGAGTCCGTACTTAGTTAGATTCATGTTATTGTCCGGGTAGACTTAGGTTTACATCATGTTGTACTTATATTATAGGGATTATCCTTGCTCGTTTAATTCTTTTATTTTGCATTATGGCTTGAGACTAGACATGCGTAGAGTGATGGACTTGCTATTGTAGAGTTTTCGTGAGTTTTATGATTTTCCACGAAATAATTGTGTTCCTCTTACAGATTTTCTCGTGGGTTATGCGTTGTCATCGAATAATTTTCCTTAAAAATAAATAACTCACATGTTCATTCGTGAGTGGGGTTTAAGGACCTGTTTAAACTTCTTATTCTAATTGGATCAGGCTGTTCGCCTCAGCAGTATTTATGTACCACACTCTCATGGGAGCGGGCCGTTCGTCTCGGTAGTTTAATTGATGCATCTATGGTTCGTATTGTTCGACCCTCGGTAGTGCACAATTTAATATTTATGATGGGATCGGGCAGTACGCCTCGATATTTCTATAAAATATCCTCATAAGATCGTGCGTAATATTTGGCAAGAGCCAGGATATGTGTGAGTTGTTCCCTGGTTCGAATTATAACAACTGATTTGGTAAGGTCCATTATGCTTATATATGTACATATACGCTCCGGTTGATGAGGAATTTCTAATTAAGAGCTTGCGTTTATTGTAAGGAGAATAATTGTACCACACTTTTACACTTGTTTATTTCATTTATTTACTCTCCCTCATATTTGTTCAGCTCCTTAATGTACCTGATATTATTGGACCACTAGTGAGTGTCGATGTCGACCCCTCGTCACTACTCCTCCGGGGTTAGGCTAGATACTTATTGGGTACACGTGGATTTACGTGCTCATACTACACTTGCTGCATATTTTTGTGCAGGTACTTTTATGTCCGGTGGTTCTTTTGTCGCGGAGGCACGGATGACGCGAGGACTTGCCGCGAGCCGTATTTCAGGTTATGATCCGCAGCCAGCAGAGTCTCCCAGAGTCATTTGTATTTTTCCTGGCTAATTTGTATTCCGGACAGATGCTGTATTTTATTTTACTTCCGAGTTAATGCTCATACACTCGTTACACCGGATTTTGGGGGTACTTATGAGTTGTCCAGTATTGTAGTTGGGAAAATCTTATCATTTACTCTGTAAGTTTTATTTCCGATTATTTAATTGAAGAAAAAAATTATGATTTCAAAATACTAAAATGAATGATATATTATATTAAAATTGTACCGGGCTCCGAAACCAAAATATGAGCCCGATACCAACGAGATCAAACGTAAATAAATTCCTTTAATTTCTTTGAATTTCAGTCCTAAAATTTTCATCAAAAATTTATTTCTCGAGCTAGGGACCTCGGAATTCGATTCAGGGAATACTCCCAAGTCCCATATTTTATTACGGACCTTCCGGGTCCGTTTACTCAAAACGTTGACCAAAGTCAACTAAAAATCAATTTTAAATCCCAAAAATTATTATTTCATAAATTTTCACATAAAAGCTTTCCGGATTTCCGGTCGGACTGCGTACACAAATCGAGGAGAATAAAAATAAGGTTTTTAAGGCTAACGAGTCTAGAATAGAGTCTTAAATCATAAGATGATCTTTTGGCTCATCACAATCTCCACCTCTAAAACAAACGTCCATCCTGGGGGTATCTACTCCGCATGTCCGACTCGGACTCCCAAGTAGCTGCCTCAACAGGCTGACCTCTCCACTGCACTCGAATTGAAGGGTAACTCTTTGACCTCAACTGACGAACCTGCCGGTCTAGAATGGCTACCGGCTCCTCCTTATAAGTCAAATCCTTGTCCAACTAGACAGAGCTAAAATCTAACACGTGGGACGAGTCACCATGATATTTTCGGAGCATAGACACATGGAATACCGGATGAATTGAGGATAACCTTGGAGGCAATGCAAGTCTATAAGCTACCTTCCCCACTCTCTCAAGAATCTCAAATGGTCCGATATACCTATGGCTCAACTTTTCCTTCTTCTCAAATCTCATAACACCCTTCATAGGCGATACCCGCAGTAATGCCCTCTCTCCGACCATGAATGCCATATCATGAACTTTACGGTCGGCATAGCTCTTTTGCTTGGACTGTGCTGTACGAAGTCGATCCTGTATAATCTTGACCTTGTCCAAGGTCTCCTGAACTAAGTCTGTACCTAACAACCGAGCCTCTCCCGGCTCAAACCATCCAACTGGAGACCTGCACCGTCTACCATATAATGCCTCGTAGGGAGCCATATGGATACTTGACTAGTAGATGTTGTTGTAGGCAAACTCCGCTAATGGAAAGAACTGATCCCAAGAACCTCCAAAGTCAATAACACAGGCGCGGAGCATGTCCTCCAAGATATGAATAGTACGCTCGGACTGCCCGTCTGTTCGAGGATGGAATGCTGTGCTCAACTCCATCCGCATACCCAACTCACGCTGAACTGCCCTCCAAAAGTGCGAGGTAAACTGCGTACCTCGATCAGAAATGATAGACACGGGCACACCGTGAAGGCGAACGATCTCCTGAATATAGATCTCTGCCACCCGCTCTGAGGTATAAGTACTTGCCACCGGAATGAAGTGTGCCGATTTTGTCAACCTATCCACAATAACCCAAACGACGTCGAACTTCCTATGAGTTCGTGGGAGTCTAACCACAAAGTCCATAGTGATACGCTCCCACTTCCACTTAGGAATCTCTATCTGTTGAAGCAAACCACCGAGTCTCTGGTGCTCATACTTCACCTGTTGACAATTCAAGCACCGAGCCACATAAGCAACAATATCCTTCTTCATCATTCGCCACCAATAATACTGCCGTAGGTCTTAGTACATCTTCGCAGCACCCGGGTGAATAGAATACTTAGAACTGTGAGCCTCCTCAAGGATCAACTCACGAAGCCCATTAACATTAGTCACACACACTCGACCCTACATCCTCAAAACACCGTCATCTTAAACTGTAACCTGCTTGGCACCACCGTGTCGAACTGTGTCCTAAGGACCATCAAGTGCGGGTCATCATCCTACCGATCTCTGATACGCTCGAATAAGGAAGACCGAGCAACTGTACAAGCTAGAACACGACTGGGCTCTGAAATATCCAACTTCACAAACTGGTTGGCCAACGTCTGAATATCTGAAGCTAGCGGTCTCTCACCGATTGGAATGAATGCCAGGCTGCCCATACTCACTGCCTTCCTACTCAATGCATCGGCCACCACATTGGACTTTCCCAGATGGTACAATATAGTGACATCATAGTCTATCAGTAGCTCTAACCATCTTCTCTGCCTCAAATTGAGATCCTTTTGCTTGAACAAGTACTGTAGGCTGCGATGATACGTGAAAACCTCACACGGCACGCCATAAATATAGTGCCTCCAAATCTTCAACGCTAGGTCATGGACATGGTATTTATTCTCATGAACCTTCAACTGTCGAGACGCATATGCAATCACCCTGCCCTCCTGCATCAATACCACTCCGAGCCCAACACGGGAGGCATCACAATATACCGTGAAAGGTCCTGAGCCTGATGGCAATACCAACACTAGTGCTGAAGTCAAGGCTGTATTGAGCTTCTGAAAGCTCACCTCACACTCGTTCGACCATTTGAATGGGGCACCCTTCTGAGTCAACTTAGTCATTAGGGCTGCAATGGATGAAAACCCCTCTACAAACCGACGGTAGTAACCCGCCAAGCCCAAGAAGCTCCTGATCTCTGTGGCTGAGGTGGGTCTAGGCCAGTTCTTGACTGCCTCAATCTTCTTAGGATCTACTTGGATACCCTCTGCTGATATGACGTGACCCAAGAAAGCGACTAAATCCAACCAAAACTTGCACTTTGAAAATTTAGCATACAACTGACTGTCCCTCAAAGTCTGAAGCACTATCCGGAGGTGCTGCTCATGCTCCTCTCTACTGCAGGAGTATATTAGAATGTCATCAATAAACACAATTACAAAAGAATCCAGATAAGGGTTGAACACCCACTTTATCAAGTCCATAAATATTGCGGGGGCATTAGTCAAGCCAAAAGACATCACCAGAAATTCATAGTGCCCATACCTCATCCGAAAAGGTGTCTTCGGGACGTCGGATGCCCTAATCTTCAACTGATGGTAGCCCAATCTCAAATCGATCTTTGAAAACACCTTGGCACCCTGAAGTTGATCAAACAAATCATCAATTCTTGGCAACGGATACTTATTCTTGATAGTGACTTTGTTCAACTGTTGGTAATCTATACACATCCTCATTGATACATCCTTCTTCTTCACGAACAAAACCGGTGCACCCCAGGGCGAGACACTAGGTCTGATGAAGCCCTATCAAGCAAATCCTGCAATTGTTCCTTCAATTCTTTCAACTCTGGCAGGGCCATAAAATATGGAGGAATAGAAATGGGCTGAGTGCCCGGAGCCACGTCAATGCAAAAATTGATATCCCTGTTAGGTGGCATCCCCGGCAAGTCTGCAAGAAAGACCTCGGGAAACTCACGAACAACAGACACAGAATCTATAGAAGAACGCTTAGCACTAGAATCGCGGACATGATCAAAATAGGCCAAACACCCCTTCTCGACCATGCGCCGAGCCTTCGTATAAGAAATAACCCTGTTGGAGGAATGACCAGGAGTCCATCTCTATTCTAATCGAGGCAACCCCAGCAAGGCTAATGTCACAGTCTTGGCGTGATAGTCCAAAATAGCATAATAAGGCGACAACCAATCCATGCCCAATATGACATCGAAATCAACCATATCGAGAAGCAAAAAAGTCTACACTAGTCTCAAGACCCCCAATAACGACCACACATGAGCGATACACATGATCTACGACAATAGCATCCCCCACGGGCGTCGACACATATATAGGGATACTCAAGGAATCACGGGGCATAGCCAAATATGAAGCAAAATAAGATGACACATAAGAGTAAGTAGAGCCTGGATAAAACAGAACTGAAGCATCTCTATTGCAAACTGAAATAATACCTGTGATAACAGCATCGGAGAACTCCGCCTCAGGTCTGGCTGGGAATGCATAACATCGGGTCTGGCCCCCACCACCTTGAACTATGTCTCTGGGATGACATTTGATAGGCGGACCTCCACCTCTAATAATCTGACCCCTACCTCTGGCTACCTGACCCCTACCCCTGGCTGGCTGGGCAGGTGGTGCGGCAGCTGGTGCCGGAACCCTGGCACGAGAACCCTGGCACTGAGAACTACTCAACGCGCGAGGGCAATATCTAGCAATGTGCCTTGGGTCACCACAAGTGTAACATGACCTCGATTGATGAGGATGCTGGCCGGCAAACTGACCCTGTCAGCTTGAATAACCACCCTGAAAACTCTGAAGAGGAGGTGCACTGATAGGAGCTGGCTGATCAGAATAAGGCATGTAAGAGCCACGACCACCTGGGGGACCATGGGATGCCTGAAGTGCTGAATGAAATGGGCTGGGAGGATGGACTCTACTATAAGTACCCCCGCCTCCAGATGAGGCACCACTAAATCCACCGGAATGGCGAGGTCTCTTGTCTGACCTCCCAATCCAAGAACTATCTCAACTCGCCGGGCCACACTTGCCGCATCCTGGAAAAAGATCTCGCTTCCCGTCTCCTTAGCCATCTGCAACCTGATAGGCTGAGCAAGACCTTCAATAAATCTCCTAAACCTCTCTCTATGTGGGTAGCAAAAGA
Source organism: Nicotiana undulata (assembly GCA_005239495.1). Classification (NCBI taxonomy): domain Eukaryota; kingdom Viridiplantae; phylum Streptophyta; class Magnoliopsida; order Solanales; family Solanaceae; genus Nicotiana; species Nicotiana undulata. Next base: position 53,217 of record ML257354.1, read on the forward strand.
GTAGCATGACGGGCCAAATCCACAAAGCGAGTCTCATACTGGGTAATAGTCATGTTTCCCTGCTGAAGACACTCGATTTGATGAAGGCGCTCCTCTCTCGTAGTAATAGGCAGAAACTTCTCCAAGAAGAGGTGTGAAAACTATTCCCAAGTGAGAGCAGGCGACCCAACTAGTCTAGTCAATAGATAATCCCTCCACCATTTCTTGGCGGAACCAGTCATCTAGAAAGCAGCAAAGTCGACCTCATTGGTCTCCAATATACCCATGTTCCGAAGAACCTCATAACAGCTATCAAGGTACTCCTGGGGGTCCCCTGAAGTGGCACCGCTGAAATGAACAGGGAACGCTTTGATAAACCTGTCCAATCTCCACAAAGCATCGGAGGACATAACTGCCCTATCAACGAGCGGTGCTGCAACAGCTGGCTGAACTACCCCAACTGGATGGGCTGCTGGGGTCTGAAGCTGAAGAGTAATCTTCTCCGGAGTGTGGGTATCATGAGTCTGGACTCCTCCTATCCTGAGATACAGTTGCCGCCGCGGGGAATGTTCCATTCTGGGCTACACTCTCCATAAGGCCCACTAGTCGGACCAAGGCATCCTGAAGCACCGGGGTAGCAATAAACCCCTCTGGGACCTGATCTGGTCTCACCGGAATAGTCTGGACTGGAGCCTCTCCACCGAGCTCTGTCTGAGGCCCCACAGCTGGAGCTGCTGCCTGAGCACTGGACTGAGTCATGCCTCTACCTCGGTCTCTGCCCCTCGTAGGAGCTGCTGCTGGAGGATCCGATTGTTGGTCAGTGGAAGAAGAGGTACATGTTCTCTCCATCTGTGAGAGAATAATAATAGAATAGTTCAATCAGTATTGGGATAACAAGAATCGCACGACATAGTTGAAATAAAGTGAACTTGTTCCTAACTTTATAGCCTCTGGGAGATAAGTACAGACGTCTCCGTACCGACCCCTCTGACTCTATTAAGCTTGTCCATGAATTGTGATACCTCGGCAACCTAGTGCTCTGATACCAACTTGTCATGACCCGATTTTCCACTGTCTGGACCGTGATGGCACCTAACGCTGCACTTTATACGCAAGCCAACTTTTGAGATTTTTAACATAGAACATTTGAAAAATACGAGAATCCACTACCATTCAACACACAATACTAAAGTAAAGAGTAAAAGTCATAGAATAATACTGCGTAAATATTGATATGTCCAACTACCCATGAATATGGAGTCACAACACACGGACTACTATGAGTTTACTACAAGTATTTGGCTGAAAGAAAATGTATAACTGTTTATGAATGAAATAAAACAACAATTGAATAACAAGGAAGAGACTCCAGGAATCTGCGGACGTCGGCGGATCTACCTCGTGTCTCCTGCGCAAATGTCAGCTATTACTCAAAATTAGCTCGGACCTAAACCTGGATCTGCACAAAAAGTGCAGAGTGCAGTATCAGTACAACCGACCCCATGTATCAGTACACCACATAAAACCTCGACAGCATAATCATGCCATTTGAAATAACAGCAAATAAAGAAATAAAATTGCAAATAATAGGAAGGGGACATGTAGTGGGGGATTTCAACATAAGGAGTGAGAAAAATGAGAAGGCGAAAATAAATAGTGATCAACAAACAAATTCAGCAACGAAAATAGAAAGAAAATCTGCACGGCATCACCCTTCGTGATTTTACTCTCAACCTCACCAAATACCAGATAATAAATAAGAATGCACAGCATCACCCTTCGTACTTTTACTATCAACCTCACAATATAAATAAATTATGCACGACATCACCCTTCGTGCTTTACAATCTTCCTCACAATATAAATAAATCGTGCACGACATCACCCTTCGTGCTTTACACTCTTCCTCACAATATAAATAAATCACGCACAACATCATCCTTCATGCTTTACACTCTTCCTCACAATATAAATAAATTATGCACGACATCACCCTTCGTGTTTTACACTCTTCCTCACCATTCACAGAATCAATAACAACTGCTAAAGAGAAGTTTCACAAAGAAATCAATATTTCATCAATAATTACCTTCACAATTTAACATCTCAACCTCGAATCAACATTCACAATGTTATCCATCTCAGTGGAATCAAATACAATTCTCCCAACATTTCAATAGCAACAATAAGCATAGGTAATAGGCTTTGAGACTACAAGAATAGCAAGAATGGACTTTCACTCGCATGTTATGACTCAACCACAACGCATAGGTGATTGTCACCTCACCTATACATCGTATTCAACAACAAAACACGTAGCAAATAATCATACAATACCTATTCCCTCAAGCTAAAGTTAGACACAACACTTACCTCGATTTCGCAGGCCACTCACTCCTTAAGTACAACTTTCCCTTTAGAATTCACCTCCAACTCACTCGTATCTAATCATAATTAGTTTAATATCATCAATTATCGCTAAAGGAATCAACTTTAATGCATAATTATAGTTTTCCTAAGTTTTTCCAACAAAAGACAAAAATCGACCCCAGGCGCGCTTGGTCCAAACTCGAGGTTCAGACCAAAATCCGTTTACCCATTCTCCCCCGAGCTCGGATATACAATTGATTTTGGAATCCGACCTCAACTCGAGGTCTAAATACCCAAAAATTGAAATTCCTAAGTTCTACCAAAAAATCCCTAATTCCACCATGAAAATCCTAGATTCTAGGTTGAAATCTTGTAGAAAGATGTAAGAGATTGAAAGAAATTAGTTAGGAATCACTTACCTATGATTTGGGGAAGTTTTGGTCTTTGAAAAATCGCCTCTTGAGGTTTAGGGTTCGAAAAAGTGAAGAATGAATGAAAAATCCCGTCTAAGTCCAAAGTTATCAGCTGCAGATGTCACATTTGCGAAGCTCGCAAATGCGAACCCTTCACATTATTGTTGCCTTCGCAAATGCGAACACATGTTCGCAAATGTGGACGTCACTGGATCGCAATTACGACCTATTTCTTCGCAAATGCGAAGAACTCCCTTTCCCAGCTCCCATCGCAAATGCGATTGCTAGCCTTCCGCAAATGCGAACCTAGGCTGGCCTAGGCATATTTCGCAGATGCGAATAAATCGTTCGCAAATGCGAACCTGACAGGAAAAGGGGGATGTTCGCAAATGCGAACACTAATCTCGCAATTGCGAGATCAAAGGCCAGTTCCCAGAAAGTGCAGACACCAACAATACTTCTAAGTCTAAATCACTCCATAGCCAACCCGAAACTCACCCGAGCCCTCGAGGCTCCAAACCAAATATTCACGAAAGTCTAAAAATATCATACGGATTTGCTCGTGCGATCAATTCATCAAAATAATACTATAAACTACAGATTTAGCATCAAAACTCATGAATTTCTCAAGAACACTTCAAAATTACTATCTTCTCAACCAGACGTCCGAATCACGTCAAACCAACTCCAATTTCTACCAAATTTCACAAACATGATTTATATATTATAGTAAACCTGTACCGGGCTCCGGAACCAAAATACGGCCCCGATGCCAACGAGATCAAATGTAAATAAATTCATTTAATTCCTTTGAATTTCAGTCCTACAATTTTCATCAAAAATTCATTTCTCGAGCTAGGGACCTCGGAATTCGATTCCGGACATACGCCCAAGTCCCATATTGTACTACGGACCTTCCGTGGACATAAATTAAACGCCTCTCCGGGCCATAATATTACCTTTGCGGATAACAATGCTCATGGTATTGATTGTTCAAAGACTAATAATCGGGCATACAGAGACAATTTGAACTATGCATTTGACCGTTTGACATTGATTGTTCAAACATTTCTGTTTGGTTTTGCCGATAAACCGTCCAATAATCGCCAAATAATCGTTAACCCAATACTTATCCGATCGTTATGTTGTATGGCTAGCGGATTACTACATTTATGATCCGGTAACCGATAAGCTAAACCGTTAAGCGTAATTATCCGCCCGATAAGCACCCCCACCTCCAACCCGCTACATGGACGGAATATGTGGTGGCTTTGATGGAAAGGTTTGGAGTGAACTTTGATGATCCTATGGAAGAGCTCAAGAAGCTTAGACAGACATGTAGTGTTAAGGAGTATCAAGCTGTGTTTGAAAGGCATCTCACCCTGAAGAAAATGCCATCAATTGTTTCCTTAGTGGTTTGAAACACAAATTGAACACTGCTGTAAAAATCACATACCCCACCACTTTTTCACAAGTCTACAGGAATGCTAGAATGCAAGAAGCTTATCTTGCTTTTATAAAACAACCCTCACCTATGGAAAATTCACTGATAAACTCCTTTAAAAGAAGTGCAAACCAAAAGAACGGCAATATGGCCTTGTTACCAACTCCCACCTATAGTAACTCTATAGGCTCTAAGGGATTTAACATAAAGACATTGAGTTTGGAAGAAATGAATGAAAAAGAACTAAGGGTCTCTGCTACTTCTGTAATGATAAGTATGTAGTTGGCCACAAATGCAAGAATATGAAACAACTATACCAACTTGAATTGGAGGAGCATGAAAGAGAGAAATTGCCAACACAAGCAGCGGTGGATGGACTAGAGGAACAAGGATTGGAATTGAGCCTACCAAAGGAGCAGGTGGAGATCTCCATCCATGCCTTGAGTAGATCTCTTGGGTACATAACCTTAAGAGTCACTGGTTACCATGCCAAGAAACCACTGAATATACTGGTGGACACTGACAACTCTCATAATTTCATTGATCCAGAGTTAGTGAAAAAATTATGGTGTCCTATTAAATCAACTACTCCTCAGTTGGTACCTGCAACAAACGACAGCATGATGAGGGTTGATAAGGTGTGCAAAATTTCTTGGTTGTTGTAAGGGGCTGAGTTCTCTGCTGAGTTTTTACTACTACCATTAGGCTCTTGTGGAGTGGTTTTGGGGGTATAGTGTTTGTTGCATTAGGGGATATCAAGATGAATTTCAGAACACTTACCGTAGAGTTCTACTAAGGAAGCATGTTCTCAGGGGTGCAGGAAAGAAAATTTTGACTCATGGAGCCAGAAAACTAACTAGTATCTCAGGTAATAAATTCCAACTTTGTATGATTCAAGCGGTACCTGCTATGTGCAATACATTACAATGGTATTCTCTAGAATCTAAAGTAGAGGTTACACAAGATCCTAGAGTCTTACAATTGCTACATGAGTTTAAGGATCTATTTGAGGAACATACACAATTACCCCCATATAGAGGACTGTTTGATCATATAATCATATTGTAAGCCGACACTGAACCTATAACAAAAGGCCTTATAGATATCCAACAGTCAAGAAGGATATTATTGAGTCATTAGTTCAACAAATTTTGGATCAAGGTATCATTCAATCTAGTAGCAGTCCATTTGCTGCACTTGTAGTTCTAGTTGGTAAAAAGGATGGCACATGAAGGCTATGTGTTGATTATAGAGACTTAAATTAGTAGACAATGAGGAATAAATTTCCTATTCCAATTGTAGAGGATCTGCTGGATGTGATAAGATATTTTCAAAAATAGATTTAAGGTATGGTTACCACCATCTGAGAACGACCACTGAAGATATGCCAAAAAGAGCTTTTAGGACTCATGATGGTCACTATGAAAATCTGGTAATGCCCTTTGGTTTATCAAATGCTCCTTCAACTTTCCAAGGTCTGATGAACTCAGTTTTTCAGGTCTTTCTTAGAAAGTTTGTGATGTTTTATTTGATGACATAATGATTTATAGCAGAGATATGAAGACCATCTGCTGCACTTGAAGTCTGTGTTTAATGTGATGTGAAAACACCAATTGTTTGCTAAGAATATCAAGTGTTTCGTTGGATTAACAAGATAGAATATTTGGGGCATTTCATTACTGCCAAGGGAGTCTCAACATATCCTCAAAAGATAGAATATGTGAAGAACTGGCCTCTTCCAACTATTATTAAACAACTAAGAGGATTCCTAGGTCTAGCAGGGTATTACAGGAGATTCATCAAGGGATTTGAGGTCATCAGTAAGCCATTAACTAATCTATTTAAAAAAGACAACTTTAAATGGTCACTTGCTGGCTCTACAACTTTTGAGCAGTTGAATTTTTCTCAAACTCAAGCACCAGTATTGGCATTACCTGATGTTAACAAGACTTTTATGGTAGAAACTGATGCAAGTGGACAAGGAATAGATGTTGTCCTCATGCAAAAGGGCCACCCTATTGTTTTTATCAGCAGGGACCTTTCCCTTAGACATGCTGCTCTCTCAGTTTATGACAGGGAATTGTTAGATATTGTTCACGCTGTAACCAAGTGGTCACAATACCTGCTTGGCCAGAAGTTCATTATCAGGACTGATCAAAGGGCCCTCAAATTTCTAATGGAACAGAGGCCTAACATCAATTATCAGTTAATGTGGTTGACAAAGTTGATTCCTTTTGAATATGTCATTGAGTACAAGAAACAAACTGAAAATAAGTTGGCAGATGCTCTTTCTAGGGTATCTGGACCTGAACTATTTTCATTGGTCATCTCCACTACTAGCTCAGAGTTATTACAAGCTATTACTCACAGTTGGGACTCAGATCTTGAGTTAAAAGCACTTATTGAACAACTGAAAGTTGATCCTGCAGCTCAAAGGCAATTTACTTGGCACCAGGATCAGTTGAGGAGAAAGGGCAAACAGTGGTGGGTAAAGTGCCACAACTCGACTGGACATCATTGCTTTATGGCATTCTACTCCCCAAGGTGGTCCCTCATGTGTGGAGGCAACATTGAAGAGGATGTTGACATTGTTTTACTGGAAGGGCATAAGAGAGGATGTAAAACTCTTTGCTCAGAAGTACAATTATCAAAGAAACAAGTCTGACTAAGCTACTTATCCTGGTCTCTTACAACCTCTCCCAATTCCAGAGGTGGTATGGTCCCAAATTAGCATGGATTCTATTGATGGACTTCCTAAGTCCAAGGAATATGAGGTGATACTAGTCCTAGTAGACAAGATGAGTAAATATGGGCACTTTATTCCTCTTAAACACCCTTATACTGCTCAATCTGTAGCTAGGGTGTTTATGGAAGTCATGTATAGACTTCATGGTCAACCAGATTCCACTGTCACTGACATGGATACAGTGTTCTTAAATTCTTTTTGGCAGGAGCTACTCATAATACAAGGAGTCCAACTACACACCTCACTAGTTTATCATCTACAAACTGATGGGCAAACTGAGGTCCTAAATAGATTCCTCGAGACATATTTGAGATGCTTCTATTCTGAGGAGGCTATTGACTGGCATTCTTATCTATGTATGGCTGAGTATTGGTACAATACTTCCTTCCAGTCAGCCATAAGAACCACCCCCTATCAGGCCCTTTATGGAAGGCCACCTCCTCTACACTTGCCTTATCTGCCAAGTGAATAAGCTTCACTGATGTAGACAACACTCTAATCAACAGAGAATAGAAACGACAACTGTTGCAACACCACTTACTGAGAGATCAGTTAAGGATGAAGCAGCAAGCTGATTCTCATAGGAGTGATAGAAACATTGAAGTTGGTGATTGGGTTTACTTCAAGAAACCTTACAAGCAGGTGCGCATTATTGCTCAACCATACCATAAATTGGCTGCTAAATACTATGGACCATTTCAGATTATCAAGAAGGTGGGAGTTGTGGCCTACATTCTGCTATTTCCTCCATCAGTAAAGATACACCCCACTGTACATGTCGCCCTACCAAAGAAATGCTATGAATTGCCTAAACAAATCACTTATCCCCCCACTACTGATATTGACAGCCCACATTGTCCCAATCCAGAGTATATTTTAGAAAGGCGAATGGTGAAAAAAGGAAATAAAGTTGTGGCTCAAGTCCCGATTACACTACTAGAAATCTGCTAAAAATTGATCAAAGTTGGTCGGTTATGGCCAATTACCGACCAAAATGTGACCATTTACGTGTGAACGGTATTTTGACGGTCGGAAAGGAATACCGACCAACGTTGGTCGGTCAATTAAATTCAAAAAAAAAAATATTGCAAAAAAAAATCGACCAAAGTTGGTCGGTATTTTAATTATGTAATCAAAAGATTCACCGTCAGGAAATCGAACCGGGGTCTGTACTGTGACAAAATACTATTCTACCACTAGACCATTGGTGCATTTTGTTTTAAGATTGTCTTTTATTTGATTTATATCTTTAATTGTATTTTCGCACGAAAATAACCGACCAAAGTTGGTCGTTTTTTTTAATATTATTTTTTATTTATTTTAATTGAAAAACCGACCAAAGTTGGTCGGTTTCTTGAAAAATAAATTTCGCGGGACTCAAAAATAGTTTCCCGCATTTTTGCGCCAAAGTAAACCGACTAAAGTTGGTCGATTTCGTAAAAAAAAATTAAAAAATAAAATATTTTGAAAAACTGACCAATTTTAGTCGGTTTTTTGACCGACCAAAGTTGATCGATTTTTCTTGGTCGGTTTTTGCCGAATTTCTAGTAGTGAATTAAGTGGACAGGATTACCTACACATTACGCTACATGGAAATTTCTTAATGCACTAAGATCAAGTTCCCTCACTTAGATCCTTGTGGTGAAGGATCTTTTGCAGGGGGAGTCTTGATATGCAAAATTCAGACATCCAAGTTGGAAGCTCCAGCTCAGCTAATGCAGTTAGTTAGTTAGTTAAGTTCAAGTCAGCTGAGAATTAGTTAGTTGGGAATAAGAATCTCCAGAAGGAGTCATGTATTCATTCATAAAAGGATTATAATATATCTTTTTACAATCATCAATGAAGTACAACCACAATTTCTCTCTCAATTACAATTTCTTCACTTCATAAATTGTGATCTTCGAGTTTCTCCGCAAAACTCCTAGCTCAGCTGCTCAATTCTCGAATCCCCTATTGGATTCCTGCAATTGAGATATCAAATTACTTCTAAAAATTTGAATTTGGAGCTAAAGTTATCAAACGCTAATCTTATAAAGAAGACGAGTTGAGTGGCGCTAGGGATGGCAATGGGGCGGGGCGGGTTTGGTAAAACCCACAAAAATGTCAACCCGCCCCGCCCC
>ML257354.1:62501-75854 GCA_005239495.1 Nicotiana undulata
TTTTTTCTCTAATTTCGTGTTTTGTTTCTATTTTCAATCATTGGTTTTCTAAAAACATGTTCATTACACCGACATTCCTTGTAATGCGTCATATCAGAGAATACTTTACCTTTGTAATAATGTATATGATCTTTCAAAATAAATGGGTTACTATCATTTCCTATTACTAATACGATATATTGACTTTTGTAATTTTATTTTTGTGAGACTTATGCAAATTGGTTAATTATAAATCAAAATTGTATTCGTGCTAGTGAAGAAAAATATGAAATTGCAGTTGAAATGATTGTTTTGTTTCAAAAAAGATAAAATTCAAAGTTGCCCCGCATTGAACCCACAACCCGCCCCGCCCCGCTTTAATTTTTTTTAAAATTGTTTTAACCCACCTGCCCGCCCCACACCCGCATAAGAGTAAATCCGCCCCGCCCCGCCCCATTGCCATCCCTAAGTGGCGCTGATGACACTAGTATTTAAGTTATTAGGTAGCATGTGGAATCCTTTAATCCCTAATTGTATGCAATTTGTGAAGAAACTAAGTTACTTTTTAAAAACTATAAGATTATGATACAACAGGTCATATGCTTCTTATTATAGTATGTATTTGAAATATTTTCATTTTTCCTGCAGAAATTTCAGTAGACTAGTCAACTTCATTTGGCATTTTATGATCCGTTCATTGTCCGATTAGGCAGACAATAAGAGCTATCCAATTTTCTACTCTAATACCATGTGGAGTTTATAAATTATCCAAAATCTTATAAAATTGAACTAAGGTTTGAACAAGAAAGAGAGAATGTCGAGACAGAAGTGAATTTCTATTTCCAATCAATGAAAAAGATATGCATTGGAGGGTTCTGGTACCCTTTATATATATGGTGTAAAAATGTAAAAACGATATAAGAAATATCGGTAGACTCGACCCATTTGTCCGTATAAAACTAAAGTAACGCCACAAGTCATGTAACTCAGGATAATCTACGACTGACCACACGAAGCTATAGCTTCCAAAGTGTTATGCTAGAGTCCGAACTCTCATTATTTCACATTATCCAATTCCTGAGGTGGAACCAAAGAAGGAATATTATTTGTAGGATTTTAGTCCACTAAAGTTAATATTTGGCCTTTATCTAACATTATCCAAATCCTAAGGAGGGAAACCAAAGAACTCTTTGGTGTTAACAAGGGCTATTGTTACTAATGTTTTGAGTCTTTTATATAAACTTTTTTTACAAAATAATTGGAAAAATATTAATATTTTGAAAACTATTTATTATTAGCCCGAAGGTTCTTCAAAAGAATCGTCTCCAAAATGTACTCTCTCAAAAAGTATTTTTAACCCTTTTCATGAAATATTGAAATAAGCCAAAATTAATAAGCAGAGTAATTTCAATTTATTGCTTTTTGGCTTAAAAGCTATTTTTGTTAAAAAAATACTTTTTTAAAGTCAATCCAAACGAGTTCTAATTTTTTTAAATATAAAATTAACTTTTCTCCAATGCGTTGATTTAGTAGGCGTTTGGACACTGAATCCCAAATTGAAATTTCACCAAAATTTGAATTGAAGATAAAGTTATGTTTGATTATAATTTTTGCAACATATTTCAATGTCATTTTTTAAACATATTTTGCAACTAAAAACTAACAACCTTCCCATTTTCAAGTGATATTGGAAAGATTGGATTTTGATAACCGAACACTATTTAAAATAAAATAAAAAAAGACATAAGAATTTTTTTCCTTTTTTCAATGTTTTTTTGCTTTTTTCCAAAATCAACGTTTGTTCATAAATTTTTTAATTTTCACTTGAAGATACATTTTGGAAATTTTTGAAAATTTGAAAAACTCCAAAAACCTGTTTTTGAAAATTCACTCAAAACACTCACAAAACTTCGAAAACAACCCAAAATTATATTCATGTCCAAACAGAACTCTAAATCTCAAATACCACTTTCACTAAAAAAAAATTTCACCCTTTTTTGAAATTTTACAATTCTTATGCCCAAACGCCCACTTTATTCTCTCCTTTTTAAAAAAAATAAAAATAAAAAAATAGCCAAAATTAGAATCCAAGGAAACGAGTATCTCTACGTGGCACACCCTGCTTCTACATTTTCTTCACTGCCCATACGATAAAATACTCTAGTTTTCGTGGCGGGTTGATCACAATATCGCTGCTTTATTCACTTTGCCAGTTGCCACCATTTGTGTGGCGCAAAATTTCGTCTGTCACTTTCACTGCTGACTTGGTTGATCTGATTAATTTCAATAACAAAATTCTACTCAGAATCTCAATTTCATCACTTCAACCAATTGCTGAAACAGAAACAATTGAGCTTCAAATTTTGTGATTTTTTTTTTTTTTCAAATGAGTGCTACTACTGCAACATTTACTCCAGTAGCATTTAGCAACAACAACAATCCTTACAATCCAATATGGAGAAAACTACCCAATCCAATATGGACAACTTCTACCACTACAAGCTGCAAGCTTTCCAACAGTTCTTTTATTTCACGAGCAACTTCTTCATCGTCAAGCCCTGAAACTGAAAACGAAAAGAAAAACAAGAAGAAGAAAAAGAAAGTAGTAATTGAAAACGAAGAGTTAAAGCAAGAATCAGAGCCGGAACCAGTGAAAGAGCAACAACAAGAGTTACAGTCATCTTCAGTTTCAGTTATAAAGAGATTGGATGATGTGAACCCAGTAGGATTAGGGAGACGTTCGCGTCAAATGTTCGATGAAGTGTGGCGTAAGTTTTCGGGATTAGGGCAGATTTCGAGAACAATCCGTTCTGATGATGAGAGTACTCTGCTTATTAGGGAAGGTGGGCCCATGTGTGAATTTGCAATTCCTGGTGCTCAGAATACTACTGTGCTTGTTGTTGGTGCGACTAGCCGTGTTGGTAGAATTGTTGTGCGCAAACTCATGCTTAGGGGTTACTCTGTCAAGGTCCATTTCTCTATTACATTTTACTTCTTGCCCTATTGCGCTCTCTCTCTCTATATATATATATTTCTTTTTGTAAAGAATTTTTACACTGTAGCATATTTAGCAGGTAAATTGATCTATTTCTAGTTTCGTAGTGTCGCTTTTTCTAGATAGTTACATGTAGTTAGTTATCTGTTAGGTTCTTTCATTCTACCCGTGTATAGAAGGTAAGTTCGTTTAGTAATTGCATATAGTTTCTACAAAGGCGAAACTGGGATTTGAACAATATATGTTCGAGTTCAGGATTCTACCACAGCCCATCTGATTTACTAGGTGCAAAATCTATTGTTTGTACTTATTCGGTGGATTTTTTAACATATATACAGGGTCAGGGATGGAGCAAGAGTGTGAGATATGAGTTCGGCCGAAATCACTAGCATTTGTTCAAACCATATATTTGTCTTAAGAATTTCATTGAATATGTACACATTATTAATTTAGAACTCAGTAACTTATAAGGATTACAATATGAAACCCATAAGGCTCAAATCCTCTGTACAGGGTCTAAGCCAAGGCTACTGGGTTCGGATGAATCCATTAGTATACTCTACATCCGCCTTTGAGTTTCTCCTCTTTCCAACTATTGTCATTTACGTGTGGCTAGAGGTTGTTTTAGCATATAATTAGCAGGTTGCAAGTGCACCAGTATCGCGGAGTTGGACTATGTATGTGCATATAGAAAGTCTAATTAAAATGTTTCAGATATGTATAGGTGATACTAGTGAGTTAGAATTAAGGTTAGTGACGTTAGTTGTTATTCAGACACTTACTTTTGGCTGGTGTTTGACAGGAGTTTATTGATTTTTTTTTTATTTATGACAGTGTAGGGATAGGTGTGAAATTTAGAGAATACAGTAGTGGAAAGGATATAGAGGATTCATATAGCTGACCTGAACTAGTTTGGAATTGACGCGCAATTTTAGACGTATATATTTAGGAATCCACGACCTTTAAATCCTAAATCCACCTTTGAATGGTGCTCCTCCATTTATCTATATAATTTCCTTTTTCCTGTTGAATAACTTTACTTGATATCCGGCTGAGATAGAAGTCATCACTTACATTTGTTTACATTCCCGAGCAGGCTTTAGTAAGGAAAGCTGATCCTGATGTGGTTGACATGTTACCAAGATCCGTGGAGTTAGTGACAGGGGACGTTGGTGATCCTTCTAGTCTAAAAGATGCAGTGCAAGGCTGCAGCAAAATCATCTATTGTGCCACTGCTCGTTCTTCAATCACGGGGGATCTCACCAGAGTTGATCATCAAGGGGTTTACAATCTAACCAAAGCCTTGCAGGTATTAGTTTCCGTCCACTATCTTGTTTGGTCCATTTTGGCGAGGTTATACTAATTACTTTTCCATGTTGTCCTCATAGCGCACATTCTATCTCCCAATAGTTGAGTTGATGTCTGATATTAGTTTGAATGGCAACATTTCCCTTTCAAAATGCTGCATAAGATGCTTGTTGTAATACTGCTAGCGCTAGTTAAGCAGAGACAATTAACATATTTTCTTGTCATTAAACGATGTGAATTTTCTTGTGTATCCATATGTATCTCGATTCGATGGAAATGTAGACATCCACCCCATACGATAATCGTCCTTCAATTGACACCTCATTTAGACGAGATACTTGTACTGGAATATCAGAGTGATATCAGATAAGGACAAGTTATCATATAGTAAATTGACACATCTTAACAAAGATATTTTTATCTAGTAATATCGATATCCATATTTAACTAGTCAAATCTGATGAAGAACTTGCGACTGAATTCTGTATAACAGATTTACTTTCAGGAAAAATAGCTAAGTTTGTGCTAAGAATGTACTCAAATTATAGATTGTCCATTTCCCCTTAATATTTTGATGATTTGCTTTTCTTCGTTAAAGGTCAGAATTATATTTTCTTCGTTAACTGGGCCATTGCCCATTGGTGTACTTTTTCTTTAACGAAAAAGTTGAACTGCTTCCTCAGAAATTCTTTAAATTCCTGCAATGATATTTAGCATACACAACTGAGATCCAATTACAATCTTGGGCAACAATTTTTTTTTTCCTTTTTAGGCAGCTTTAAGAATATTGTTGATGTATAAGAGGGCCAGCTTTAAGATAAAGCTGGACAAGAGTACATCTAAAAACCACTTTACTGTGACTTTCTCTTCTCATGGCACAAACGAGATATTCATAATGCGTCCGGTAACATTTGGAAGTATATCCCAGTAGTAGTTTGGTGGGTCACATGGAGAGAAAGAAATGCTAGACTTTTGAAAACAAAAAGGAAAATGTAGTTAATCTCGGGCAACTATTATTTGTGCATTTCCAAATACTTCCCTTGTTGAAATGATCAGTCTGTGAAGATTTCAAGAAGGAGAAGAGCTTCTTGTATTGTTGTGTATTATTCACATCAAAGGTACTGATATTTATACAGTGAGTCCTATGGCTAAACTAGGAAAGGGAATCAATGATTCCTATAATTAAGTCCTACAATTAAGCTACAGAATAATATCAACCTATAATTAGGCTAGAGAATAAATACAAAATAAAATAAAATCTTTCTACTTAATTAGCCTAATCAACAGTCTGTAATCTGTGTGTGCATTCTGTTTCAAAAATTGTAGGACTACAATAATAAACTAGCACAGCAACGCGCCGGGAAGAGTAGCAAAAGCAAGCTTTTAATTGCAAAATTCAAGTCTGAAGATTCATTGAACGGGTGGGAAGTCCGTCAAGGGACATATTTCCAGGATGTGGTTGCTTCTAAGTATGATGGAGGAATGGATGCCAAGTTTGAGTTTACTGAAAGCGGAGAGGCTATTTTTTCAGGTAACCAGGAAAGATGATCTCAGGTCTTGAGAACATGTATACTTTGTTTTGTGAACACATTTAGGGGCTTGTAGTCCCATTTATTGCAATGTGGTGCTAAGTAAGACGAGTTCGAGTATGTTTGTGAAATATTGAGTTTCAGTGATGCAAACTTTTGATCCCTGTTTCTAAGTTTTCTTTCTCATCCAAGGATATGTTTTCACAAGAGGAGGCTATGTTGAATTGTCAAGAAAACTGTCACTTCCTTTAGGTTACACTCTTGACAGGTATTTACTATCAATGTCAGTTTTTCTTTTTCTTTTTAACTCCTTCACGATGCTATTTTTCCCAGTTGTTGATTTATGCTCACTGCATATACTTGTGTCAATATTGATATTTTGATTCTTAGGTACGAGGGTCTAGTATTCTCTGTTGGTGGGAATGGGAGATCTTATGTTGTAATTCTTGAAGCTGGTCCTTCAGCTGATACAACCCAAAGCAAACTGTATTTTGCCAGAATTAGCACAAAAGCAGGATTTTGCAGGGTGAGCTCGGATTTACGTAGTGGAGGAAAATTATTAATTGAGTAATGCCTCCGGTATGAATTCTATTAATTCTTTAGTTTTTATCTAATGTTTTTGCATATGCACATGTTTTCACAGGTGAGAGTTCCATTTTCCTCGTTCCGGCCGGTGAGTCCAGACGATCCACCATTGGATCCATTCCTTGTTCATACTTTGACCATACGCTTTGAGCCTAGAAGACAGGTCTGCCCTCAACCTGAAACATTCCCTTTTTCATTGTTGCCATTTTCATTTCTTCGAAAGTTTTATGTTATATCATTTAGCTATGAGTTCTTCTGTTTAATATTTTTAGGCTATTTTGGTCTATCCATATTGTATTTGTGTTTTTATAATAATATATACGCTCTAGTGTTTCTAAATGGATTTAGACAATATAATACGTTTTCAAATTAAATTAGTAATAGGAATTTTTTAAGAAGTATATGCTAAAAGTAGTAGGATTACATGGCTAAAAATATGTCCATATCCCGAAAGTAACTATACTAAAAGGAAATCTAATGTGTTCCTAAAGGTATTAGGTTTACATGCTAACATGTGGAATTATATATCTATGCCCGAAAACAATTATACTAATAGGATTCCTAAAGGTAATAATGTAGGATTCCTAACGTGTAGATTATGTCCTAAAACTAATAGGATTAGAAGGCTAATGTCTAGAATTCCGGTTATGTCCTTTAAGGTTCTTTTTGTAAACCAACATTTTATTCATGCTTTTATAATAATATAGATGTACAAAACTTGTTACATATGTAACTAATACGAGGACTGGCGAGGGACTTGGTGAAAATATGTGCAAGCTGATCACTCTGTGTTTTATCGGCATTTTGTTATCTCTGATCACTATCTAACCGTATTGTCATTTGCTACAGAGGCCAATTGATGGACCTAGTGGGGTGAACCAAGATTTGAGAAGCTTTCAGCTAATTATGGAATATATTAAAGCTTTGCCTGTAAGTTCAGTTGTCTGTTTGTGCAAGTGATACTTCCGTTTCTTCCTGTTTTTGCTTATGATCTGCATATAACAATCATAATATATGAGCTGAAAGGAATTTGACTGGTAACTGTTTTAGTATCTTCAAGATAATTTACAGTCTAGAGAGTTCCTGATAAAAGTACTCCATTCTACTTTGAGCTTTATTTTCTATATTTACCTCAGTTGGCCGCAGTTTGGAGTTCCGTCAATTTGGTTCAACCTGTGAAATGAAATAGTTCTTGGATAAACTTAAAATGCATGTAATTAACATGCTAAAATTATTGATTCCCAAGAGTTAATTTGAGTCCCACTCTCAAATTGATGGTCATTGGTGATTAGTGCATTCAATCAACCCATTATTATCTGCTAGCCGCCATGTCCTGACCAATACTGAAGCCAGGGACCACTCAGTCTTCCTTCTTCGAGCTGCTCAATTCCCCATTTATGTGATAGACGACAACTTTAATCTCCATCTAGCTCTATGTTCATTACTGTGGCAGGTCTTTGTCAATGTAAAACAGAATACTTGTTCTCTTTTTTCGAGAAGTGACGTGTTTTTGGCGTAGTATTCTATGATTTTACTGCTAAGTTGAAACATTTTTATGTATGCTTAAGTAGCAACCGAAGTAACAAGTACACCATTGTGGTAAAACTCTAGGATCTTGGTGCCACAAGTTTGCCATTTTAGCAAGCCTTGATTGGAGGTTATGCTTACATAGATTCATATCAACTGCCGTTGCATGCATATTGGAACAGGAATAACCAGTAGTGGTGGAGCTCTCTCTCTCTCTCTCTCTCTCTCACACACACACACACACACGCACAAAAACACACACACAAACACACACACACGCACTCACTCACAGAGAGCTTTATTTTTGTAGGGAAGGGGTGTGGATAGGGGTTTACTTTCACAGTAGTGGTCTGCTTGTTATTCTTTCATCCTTCTTCAACCAATTCTTTTATAGATCCTACCTGGCATTTTCTGACCAGTCTTTACGTTTCTTATGTGGTTGTCTGCTCAAAAGATACTGGGAAGGAATTTTAAGACATAGTTCTGGATTCAGTGTAATACTTTTAAGTTCTAAATCGTAAAGATGTGCAAGTTGGCCCATATACTACCGTTATCCCCACCAACAGAAAAGTTCTAAACCTTGCGACATTTGTGTGTTGAAGCACTGGCTGCAGATTTTATGTGACTTACTAGTTGGTGGGATACAACTTATAGATCTCTTCGCTGTTTGGATGTAAGTAAAGGTTTATACAGAAAATAGTCGTGTTTTCGGATTATGCTACTGCTTTTTTTTTTTTCATCAGTTATTTAAAATGCTGATTTGGTCGAAGAATCATTTGTTTGATACAAGAATTATGTTGGACTATCTACTTATTGCCAAAGGGATTGTAAAATTTGCAGACTGGGCAAGAAACTGACTTTGTCTTAGTATCATGTACGGGGTCGGGAATAGAGCCTACAAGACGGGAGCAAGTTTTGCGAGCCAAGAGGGTGAGCTCTTCTTCAAAATCTTCCTTCATTAGCTTTCTTGGATTAAAACTGATTCCTTGTTTTTTTGAAATTTTCTAGGCCGGTGAAGATTCATTAAGGAGGTCTGGCCTTGGATACACAATAATTCGCCCAGGTCCCCTGATGGTAAATATGATTTCCTATTGTTCATGTATTGATATTCACTTTGAACTGGAAATAGCGAGTCAATGATTGGCTTCTGGTTAACTTTAGCATTGACTTTGAGCAATAAGGCGGATTTGAATCAGCTTTTGCTTTGCTCAGAATTAGGTACCTCATTTAGGCCATTTAATCTTACAAGGCTTTGAGTGGGAGAGCAAGAAGTGTTCTTTCTCCTTATTTGTCAGAACAAGTGTTAACCTGTTGCTTAAGAACAATGCTCTAAAGTTCATTGAAAGATAAATCAAATGCAAAGAGTTAGAGTAGGATGGAATTAGTTATCAGTGTGGTGGTAAAGATGTATTTCTATGGGAAGTTCTGCTTAGCGGCTGCCGGGCTCGATTTAGCAGTTGTACCATGAATTATTTCAAATTCTATCGAAAGTAATGAGAGACCTACCACCCAAAATATTACTATATTATAGCAAAATACGATTGGTTCCTGCAGGAAGAACCAGGTGGCCAACGTGCGCTCATATTCGATCAAGGAAATCGTATATCTCAGGTAAGAGTCACACTGTACTCATGAGAGTATTACTGCACTTACAATTGAGCTTACATTTCGTAAGGGTAAATGCAGGGAATCAGTTGTGCTGATGTGGCTGACATATGTGTGAAGGCATTGCATGATTCGACTGCCAGAAACAAGAGCTTTGATGTGAGGAACACTCTATTTGTTTTGATGGCACAGTTTGAAAAAGTGGCTAATTACCTTTTTTCCCTTGTCTAGGTATGTTATGAATACGTAGCTGAACCTGGGAAGGAGCTGTACGAGTTGGTAAGGCCTTTAAATAGCAGATTTTATCAATTGAAAAATCTTGACGACATACCCAATGTAGTCCCACAAGTGGGGCCTGGTTTAATTTAAAAATCTAAGGCAAAATATCGTACAGCATTTCCTTCACTTTGTGGATGAATTTGTCCTTCTACCAATAATATGTTGTTTCTCATTTTAGTTTCTACATTGCAGGTTGCACATTTACCTGACAAAGCAAACAACTATTTAACACCAGCACTCTCAGTACTGGAGAAAAACACATGATCGTGCTCGAAGTTTGTTTGAGTTACAATCTTTATTCAGTCTCTAACAGAAGGTATTGCTGCGAGACTTACCAAGATCTTTTTGACTATGAGGCATATTTTCTGTCTGTATTTGTTCTCAAATATATGTGTACATATATATTTATATATATGGCAATAGCATTTTTTTTTTTAACTGATGGCCGTGTATATATTAAAAGCAAGCACTGTCATAAAGTTATTTTATTTAAGATGACTTCAGATGACCATGGAATGGGTTAGATACATTTGTGGTCGAAAATTTGTTTGTTCATTTATATGGATGTACTAGACTTAAGGTAGATATGAAGAATGTTTTGAGGGTGGAATAATGGGATTATTTTATCCAGTTGGTATGAGTTGAAGAAAAAAGGAAAGGGGAATTAATGTTTATAATGTTGACAAAGACGGAATCTGATGTTTGGTAAGATGGATGGATGGATGAACTTTGACATCTTTTATGCATATTCCTTGACTTCCTTGCTATATTCTTCGACTGCGGCAACAAAGAACGTGCTGGCCTGGCATGTCTATTTTGTTCTCTTACTTCTTTCCTTCCTATATAAACTTCTTATCAGTTCTCTAGAAGAATCAATTTCATGGCATTCAAGCGATTTGTTCAAAGGAAGTCTTTTACGAGGCAGGGAGTTGGCATGGATTTTTTCATACACAGGTTTAATACCTTATCTTCACGGTGTAGTTAAGAGAAGGAAGTTTCTCCAAGGATTTCAAAGGCTCGAGAGACGGAAAAGCCTTTGTCTGTCCGATGAAGAAGGGAGGCATAAGTTGATACCTTTCTTCAGGTTGTGGGTTATGGAGATGCTAGTAATTCTCTAGAAAACAAGAAAGAATACCTATGAATGAGAAATTATTTGCATCCTTCTGTTGTAATTTCTCATATTACACTAATTTATATGTGCAAATTGGATAATTTTCAGATTGTAAAGGGCCATTTTTTCCTACTACAAATTTCAATTAATCATAAGGAAAAATAAACATTGCTCGTCCCTATTGAGTAGGCTCTTCCAGTTTATGATTAGAATGACATGGTTATTAATCTATGTCAAAATAAATTAATTGGATATTTTTAAGTATTCAGTATAGAACACGAATCCATGTTTTACTTGTCCTCTAGGTTCTTTACGGATGTGAGATATTAGCATTTTCCTCTACTCTAGGGTCGCTTTTGTCAAGTTCCATTGGCACAATAATATGACTTGCTCTGACTATAAAAAGGAGAAGTAAAGTTGGGAAATATCACAGAAGAATAAATAGTGAAATGGATCTAACCAACAATTTGAATGACTTCAAACTAATACCTACACTCGGTTGGATTATCAAAGAAGGGTGACAATAATTTGCTAGAAAGGAAGCAGCAATATCAGTATAGGAAAACAAAAGGAACATTAGTTATTTAAAAATACTTGCGATCCTCAAGAAAGAGTGGTATAGTGGCCAAAGAGATAGAGTAACAACTTCGAAAAATAAGTTGGAATTTCATCAAAAGAAAAATTAGATGAATTGAAATAGTTGTTAATCTACTGTGTCCATCTTTTTTCCCTCTAAGTCAGATTCTTTTTGTGTTTTTCAAAGTTCATTTTGATAGAATTGAATATCTAATTCCATAAAAATTAGAAGAAAAAAAAAGCGTACACACATATAAAGAATTTTTACATTACAATTGATACATAACTTACTTGGTGATCATATTTTTTTTTCAAGATCCTATTCATACTCATTAGCAATAACTTAACTATTATATTAATTTTAAGTGACTTGATCATGTAACTGAAGTTTGTAAAAGTCAAAAACAAAAAAGAAGGCGAACAACGTCGTTCTAATTGCCACCCCTTCTCCTTCCGGATTTGGCTCATCTCCAATATAGTATCCCTCCATTTTTACCAGTGTACACCTAATTTAATGACAATTGTCCTCTTTCAGATCTAAGGGCCAAGATTTATTTAGACTAAATAATTTCTAAACTATGGTTAAAACAAAAAAATTCTATAGTTTATCCTATCTTTATAGTTAACAGTAAATCATGCGAGAACCTCGTAGGCCGCAACACCAATTTGGTGACTCAATTCCCAGCAAAGATTAATCCTTTTCATGGATTTTTATGTTATTATTTTTTTTTTAATGAATTGAACCTCTAAATTGTTAATATTCTTTCCCCCAAATATCCAAATCCCGTCAAATAAAAATTATTTTCATGGTCATCATAACAACTTCTTTTTGTTCCTTAGAACCAAGTACTATATAGTTAGCAATTGCATTATTAAATTTATGTTGTTAAAGTTAACGTGAGAAAAAATAGCAAAAAAAGTAAATTGCTAGGAAACTCCAAATTACAACTGAGAATAGAAGATTTGAATAAGAAAATAATTTTTCAACCAGCAGAAGGAAGTTCCCCCAAAGATTTCAGATGGATGATTTCTCTTTCCAATTTGATACTAACCTAACAAGTGAATATTTAGTTTAACAATGATTAAGGGGTTATTTTAAGAGACATTTTCGTTCCTATACCATATAGGAAACTATATTACTAAATATGTTCATGATTTGAAAATTACCCGCCATGTTAATAGTTTTTTTACAAAACAGATACAATGCATTAAATACAGAATCTTAGTAGATATAATCTTCCTATTTAGGCGCTAAAATTAAAGAAGTAAATATTCTTTCAGATATTTCATTAAATAAGGAATCATTGTAGTATTAAAATTCCTTATTTAGGTGCGCTAATATTGGGGAATTAAAGATTCTTTCAGAAATTTTCAAACGCAAATCACGTTGTATTAATTTTCGTCTCTTTCTATTCAATGTACCCAGTTTGTAGATATTTTGTAGATAAATTGTAGATTATTTGTATTTTGATTGTAGATGCTTTGTTTTTTGTTTTCACAAATTAAAAATGACTAAAACTTCTACAAATCTTCTGCAAAAAACGCAATTATGTCGAAAATCCCAATTAAACTACAATCGAATGAGAATTGGGTGATACGATATTGAGATCTGTTTGACTTTGTAGTTTATTTTTAGTTTTTTTGTAGAATTTTTGTAGATGAATAGAAAATTTTGTAGTTATATTAAATGTAGTTATTATGATGTTTAGAATACAATTTGTCTACAAAAAAAACTATACATTAACTACATTCTGGACACAGTCTACAATTTAACTACAATTTAACTACAATTAACTACAATTTATCTACAATTTCTGTAATATGTCTTCTTCTTCTTCTTCTTCTTCTTCTTCTTCTTC
>ML257354.1:83211-94741 GCA_005239495.1 Nicotiana undulata
GTTTGGGGGGGGGGGGGTGTTGAGAGGGATTTTCGTTTTTTTTTTGGTCACTTATTTTTCTGCCCTTCTTTTGATCTTTACTCTGGTTTTATACTCTTGCATCTAAGATGTTGATTTTGTCTGGTCACAGCTTGCTGGAAAAAATTCTCATCACATCATTGAGGCAACTTTCAAGGCGTTTGCTAGAGCTCTTCGGCAAGCAACTGAATATGACTTGCGTCGTGGTGGAAGTGTGCCCAGGTTTGGTTATTTTTTCTTTCCTTTAAGTTTTTAAAACAGCTTATAATGTGTCAGTATCATTGAAGTTATTGTTTAGGGGTGCTCAGTTTTAATTTCCCTGTAAGTTTGCAGTACTGCTTGTAATCCAACAAATCATTGGGCTTTAATTGTGTAAATATCTTCTTCCTTTTGCAAGTTACCATTTCTTCACTGCTTAAATTCATTTGAGCTCCTTTCCTTACATCAACCACCAGCATTTGACACATCACCCAAAAGTCCTTTTATATTCAAACATGAACCTGTTAGACACACAAGATGATATGAAAGAATGGCAAATTTACTTTGATTTCTTTTTTCTGAACCTCAATTGCCTCCTTTTTATTGGTGCAGCTCAAAAGGGGTTTTGTCCCGATCGTGAAATATCCATTTCCGCAAAGATTCACATTCATTGAGTGAAGGTTGGTATTTTAGCAATTTGTTTGCATGGATAATCAAGGTTGCGTACGATAGACCCTTGTGGTCCGTGCATAGCGGGAGCTTAGTGCACCGGGCTACCCTTGTATGGATAATCCTTCTGCAGGGAAATGATGTTCTGCTTATTACTTACTATTTATCCTTGCTGTAGTTTGCTGCACTGCTATTCTGCGAGGTATATCATGATTACTGTAGCCCTGGGGCAGAAGAAGGTGGATCAAGATACATCAGATTTTCTCTAGCTCTTTCCAGATATTATTTTGATATCTACAAATGCTACAAGACGAATGCAGGCAGAAGGTGATGGAGGCATTATACTTTTGTTTGGTTGTAATCTTTTTTATTACCAGAGGTCATTTGTACTTTCGTGAAGAAAGATTGCTTCTGTTCTTTTAAGTTGCCTATTACAAGGGTGATATTTTAAGAGGATATATGAATGAGCACAATTAAGTCTCTTTCTCTGGAATGTATGGAGCAATCTATTTCAGCAAAACATGAGATGTAACTTGACCCTATGCTAAGTCCAAGCAAAATTTTTCAGCTTTTCATATGTTCTGCATTTTCATAATTTTGATTTTGGCTTTGATCAAAATGTGAGTGCTTCATACAGTATGTGAGAAACTACAGTCAGCATGGCGATGTACTCTCTCTTTGTTCCTTGATAGTAACAAAATGAAAAACAGATACAAAGGGGTGTGGATTGTGTTGTCTCTTATTTTAAGTATTTTAAAGCTATTTTGTAGTGTTTGGATAAAGTAAAAAAGTGCTTTTAAGCTAAAATGATAAAAATAAGTCAAATCCAATAGTCATTCGTATTGACAACCCCTTGTAAAGTTGCGTACAATAGACACAGTTAAAAGCTTTCGATTCTTGTAGAGCAGAAGCTTAGTGCATTGATGACTTTATTGTTCGAGCAAATATTATTTAAGGCTGTCGACGTGCCATGACTTAGTTTACTTGCAGTGAAGGGCTTCAATAAATTGAGTGGTGACTGGATTACTCACCTTTAACATTCCATATTACAGAATATATTTTATATCAGAGTTCTTTGAAAGTAGTTGCATAACATGCATTCATGGTTACACCCAAATGAAACCTTTGAATTGAGGAACCTTCTATTGTATTCGGATAATATTCCTTTTCTTTGTCTAGTGTCTATTTGTCACAGAATTTAGGTCACACTAGGAACAGATGATTTGATCACCAACATCAAACAAAATATCACTGCGACAGGGCTGATGGGAAGAAGGAAAAAAAAAAAACAAATGCAACCAAAAATACTTCAATAAAATGAGCAAATAGACTACATTTAGTTGAGCATGTCCTCATCTCACTCAAAAAGAAAGGAGTGTTCACTCGTGAGATCGGGCAACAGAAGGTACTATACCACATTAACCTCTTTTAATATGTAAATCAAGAACCATTTTAGATTTTTTAAAAAAAAAAAATGGTGTCTGTCCGAGTCAGCTTGCGTGCACCTTGAATATATCCCATGTTACAATGCTTCTTCTGCTTTATTCAGATCATCCAAGATCTCTAACTTTATCTCTTCTGGAAGTGGAGCAGATGGGCCTGCCTTTGAATAAAAGCTGGCCAAAGATCTAATAGCTTTCTCTAGCATAACATATGACTCCTGCAAATTAAATATATAGAACTAAGTCAAAACAAATGGCTAGATGAAACAAACTGAGGAAGACATGGATGTGTGTCAAATATTTCTGGTTTCCACTACAGGAGAACAAATCCCTAAACTGTAACTCTTAGTATTTTGCATTCTAGAGTAGATTGATGCGTGAAATCATCAGCATGTCAAGAATTATATATCGTCCGAAGTGTTCAGTGGTTGTATGGAAGAACGATCATCACAAAACTCCCGGCTAAATCCGTGCCAGCAGCCGCGGTGGAAGGGGGGCAAGTGTTCTGCAGAATGACATTCTAGCGTAGGTCCATGAGAGGAAGGGATTTTAACTAATTGATCAGGTTATATTACAAGATTTCTAAGACTTCCGTCAGACAGTTGATTTGCACAAACACTAAAGCTATTGCAACTGATGAGTTGCTGATGAAAGAAGGCAATAATTGTTGCAAAGGTGCATCAACAACCAGATTTCTTCTATCTTCTTTTCTGCATTCTGTGCTCTAGCACTGCCAAACTCAAATGCATGATTGAATTGGAAGAGCGTGCTCCCATACTAGAATTGTTTTTGGCACCCTAAACTGTACTCTAAAATGAGGAAACAGCCATTAAAAATCTTTCTAGCTCTGCTAGCTAAAGAAGTCCAAGAACCATTTACTAAACAGCAGAATTTTAAAAACCGTACAGGAAGATGTTTGAGACGAAATAATTTCATTTCAAGACATTATGCAAGGTAAAATTTGGAGTTACTCTGACTTTAACAGGTGATCTAGAAACAAGAAATGAACTTTGCACTGTCGTCAAATTATAACAACCACCTGAGAAGTCGAGGTTCTACAACAACAACAACAAACCCAGTGTAGTCCCACAGATGAGGTCTGGGGAAGGCAGAGTGTATGCAGAGATTCTACAAAATTGAAATTTGAAGTTATTATGTCATGCGAGCCTCTTCCTTAGCCAACAGGAATATTTTCAAAATTGTTGTGTAATATTGCACAACAACAACAACAACAACCCAGTAAAATCTCACCAAGTGGGGTCTGGGGAGGATAGAGTGTACGCAGACCTTATCCCTACCCCGAAGGAGTAGAGAGGTTGTTTCCGGGAGACCCTCGGCTCAAAAGGCGAATAGAGATAATAGATCCTTACCAGCAGCAGCAACCAGAGAGATAATATAATATCAACATTGTAGAAATATAGGTGGAAAGGCTATAAAATACTATGTAAGTACGGGTAAAATCGGGGGCAAAAGTTTCTCCCGATTCCCCGATAAGGAAACAAGAGGGAAGCACGGCCCGAAGCGACTATAAGCAAGACCGACCCGGAAGGAGTGAACGATGTATTTGGGATCGGGCAAGGTAAAATAACGGACCCAGACCAAGTAAAGTTTCTAGACCACGGGAAACGCGGGAACGGTTATGCATGACAAGTAGGGAGCCGTAATATTCGCCATCAACCGAATATCGACTGCTGATCGACATTTACTGAAAAAGAAGATTTTTACCTTTTCTAAACTTGTACTGGGACTTAAATTCCCCTACTATATAAAGCGGTACATTTCTTTCATTTTGAGACGTTGTTGACACGAAAATCAAAGCAATAAAAGTTCATTTTTGTCTCCTAGCTACTGTTCAAAGTGTTCTTCATTTGTTCTCTTCTTTATTTGCAACCGAGCTCATATCGAGGGTCCGATCGAGGTCGAATATTACTATTCAACCTAAGACTTGATCATCACATTACGATTGGTTTGATCCTTTATTTTATCTTTTACTTAACTACTTGTTGTTCTTAGATCATCGTATTGAATTTAATCATATATTTAAACTGCGTACAAATTTAATTGTTACTTATTTTTTTGGGTAAACACTACGAAAACGGGAAAATAACGTGAACACAACATACGCCACTAGCAGTCTAAGGCAAAACACTACCAGACTAGCCCCACCCTCGGACCGGGTAATATTGCACCAAGTACTAAAACTTTTCAATGAGCTACAGTGAAATAACATTCTACTTTTTTGTTTGTTGAAAAAGGATTACCTCATTGACTACTGATTTTTGTCCTCTCCATCCACCCAGGTATTCCCTGATGGATTCCTTTGCTGCATCAGCTGTTCGTCTAAACTTAGACATGTCGTTCAGGTCTTCCTTTACCGATTCACGCAATGTCTTCACCACCTCTCTTGCAGATTTCAAGTAATCCTTTGGTAAGACTTTTCCTGACTTTGTTTTCTCATTTGGATCAAACAAGGACTTAATAGCCCCAGCCACACCTTCATCCTTGTCTTGAAACTCTTCATCCACTGCCCGAGCTGGTAGCACCGTTAAGCCGCAGTTGATTGCTATAAGTGTAACCAAAGGACTAACAAGAAGCTGGCGCCGAGTTGCTTCTTCTTTAGTTGATAATATACCAGACCTCTTTGATTGTAGTTTATCTGGTTTGTTGAAAAGAATTGCAACCAGGAAAAGAAAACTACTGTCAAGAATCACAAACGATTTAATCACGATATTAAAGTACTCATGTGAGGTCTATAGATGTCAAGGACACAGCACAATATTAGAGTTAGACAATGAAGAAGAAAAATCTGACTAGACATCGAAACAACCTCATGATGATTGAAAACAAAAGAGACAAGTAAACCTAAAAATAAAGCTATAACACACTAAGCTGTTTTCCTTTGGATATAATAAGAAACAAGGAAGCAGGATAGATCCCCTGGTGAGCACTGCCTTTTGACGTTCAAGCTGTAGGCAATATCTAATTAATGTTTTTGAAAGCAATTTATCATGGTACAGCATTTACATGAAGGTGCTCTATACCAAGCTTCTCAGCATGTTCACAGAACAGAAGTCCTAGTACTATTATCATCTATTTGTTAATAAAAATTTCTTCCTTAGTTTTGCGTCTCTCCAAACCCAACTTACTTCGCCAGTCCTTCACTCGCAAAACAAGTCGGTAAGCTATCTATTCCTCAGCCAACTATAGTCTAATAACCGTTGAGTTGTTGCAGTCAAAGAAAATGGTCACAGACTAATTAAATCACATCAAAGACTGAGAATATGTGCAAATGGAATACTAATTATGCAATTACAAGTAAGATATGCTTTACATAACAAGAAATGACCAACGACAATTGGATTACACTGCCTTACTTTGGACCAGCACCAGCTACTGGGGTGTACAGAGAAAACTGGAACTTAAAGAAATTCTACATTCATCGCCCTTCCTATTTGTTAAAGGATTCAAATTATTATGTATACACACTATCACACTGACAGTGTATATATAACTTGCTACCTAGAGTTACCTACTGTTATAGATCAAGTTAACCCGAGGGTGTAAAAAATCTATGCAGTGTCTGTTAAAAGAGATAAAACATGCAATTTCTTACATTCGTTAGTGTTTTGAATCTTCTTGATAGAGCTTGAAATGGTGAATGGACATACATTCATCGGAATGAAGAAAGCCATCCTCCTAACTCAAGCTACCCCATAAACATCAGAAGAAACAGAACCAAGTCAAAGTCATTAGCTAATTACATTATCAAAAAGAAAGAACAAAATCATTAGCTAATTAATCCAAACTAATACATAAAATAAACTGATTTTGAAACAACACTTGCCATTTAGCAACATGCAAAATTCATGTTTCAGAACTCAATCCATAAAAATGTTAACAGGAGTACCAATACGCTCCTATATAAATTGAACCTCCAGAAATCGAGAATGTATAAATAATAGTGCCAAAATAAAATTATATTCCTCTTAACCATAAAGAAGAGGGAATTGGGATAGACCCAAAAGTATTAAATTAGCATTCTTTGGGTAATTTAGTAGCTAATATTATCACCAAAAAATAAGAAAATAGAACACCCACCAAAGAATAGAGGAAAATTGATAGAGAAGAAGAGTGGCAGTAGCAGCAGCTCTTAGCGATTACAGACAGAGTGTCGTGAAGTGAAAAGTATCAGATAGCTTTCAGTTTGGTTCATAGGTTGAACCGTTGAAGGGACAAAATTATGGGCAACTTACTTTAAACACCCTTGTATTATCACGATAGCCGTACGACTGTTCAAATCCAACGGTAGCCGTTAATCCTACCGTAAAAAATGATTTATTGACTTATTGATATCGGGTTATTAAGCTACGTGAAGGAATTAAAATTTAATAATTAAAGGCTTAACAGTTTGAGCGCGGATTACTCAATTTTCTTATTGGATAAACCGTTATCCCATTAAGAATTTTATATTTATACTTTTACCCATATGCATATAAAATAATATTTATTGGTCGATCCAAAGTATATTGAACCCGTCATAATCTGATAACAGATGTAAACCTTGATGTAGGATAGGATTTAAGTTAGTTGGGGCAGAGTAGTAGTGCCAGTATGCTACTTCCATATATACAAGTATATGATTTAAGTTAAAGGTGTGATAGATAACCTCGTTGCTCAAATACTACACCCACTTCAGCTTTGGATGAATTTGCTTTGCAAAGACAAAGCAAAGTCAAGAAATTTTAGCATTACTCAGTTAGTTCAGCTTTGGGGAGTTGGGGTTCAATTTCTATTTTCTAGTCTTACTTAGTTAGTTCAGTTTTCAATACAAGGGGCTTCATTTACTTCATCCAAAATCAATGCAAAGACAAAGCAGATGTCATGCTTACTGATCACGCTCAACTGTGTCTAATAAAAGACTACGCGGGCGTTGCAAATATAATCTGGGGTATTATGCTCGGAGTCGATCCCACAGAGACTTAACGTATCAAAAGAAGCTTTTAAAATACTAAATTCTTATTAGTCAACCTCCTCAAACTTTATGAATAACAATTGATGTTGTGATTACTACTACAACTAATTGAATCTGTAAAACTAAGAGTAACTAATAAGCAGTTGTAAACAATTGGAATAAAAGTCTAAGGTAATGGTTTCCCCCGTTGGTTCTTTCCCTAGTTGTATGTTCATATAGCTTTGATTTGGTTGTCTCTATCAATCATGAACTCTCCAGTTATCGTAAATCTTTCTCAAGCATTTATGACAATTTACTAGACGCACTCTCTCGAGCTACGCTAGCTATATTTACGTTACGGTTCACTTTAGATTGCACCCAAGGTATATTATTTCTAACCCAACCTCTAAACCCTCGGTTATGACTTTCGTCTATACTCCGGGAGTGGTGTTGTTCAACAACTACCTAAATATGCACTCTTTCTCAAGCAGATACATAATAAATAGGAACCGCTAGTTGAGGGCCCTTCAACTAACTACAATCAAAACGTAGTTGAACAAATAGAGATGAATAACCAACTCAAAACTATATTAACATGCCAACAAGTTTATCCCCAACGGGTTTCACCAAAACCTTAGATAAAAATATTTAGCTACTCATAATAATAATAAAAACTACAAAATAATTCATGGTCAATGATAAAAGAACAAAAGAGGAGAATAAAGATTGATGCCCAATGTTCCTCCTCGCCTCTTGCCCTTGCTTTTGATGTTTTCTAATGTAAACACTGAGTCTCCCCCTCTCTTGGGCGAATTCCTTAAGTTTATATAGGGTTTGGGGCTTAAAATCCCGTGTTTTGTACTTAAGTCCCTGAAGTTTACGAGTTCTGCCGCGGTCGCACCGCGGTTACGCCAAGACCGCGGCAAAACATGCTCTCTGAATCTGCGACTGCTTCCTACCGCTGTTGCACCGCGGTCGCGGTAGACCTATTTCAGCTCTGCTTTTGCATATTACTTGGTGCACTTTGTGGGTATTATTTGATTGGCCTCTTTCTTTCCGTAATTGACTCCAAAAATGTTCCAACGTCCTTTTCTTATGATATTTCACCTGCAATGCACGAAAAGCACTAATTAGAGCATATTGTTATCTATATTTACATAAAAATGATATAAAATGTGGTTCCTAAGGGGCCTAATTATAGTCAAATTCACCTATTATCAACACCCCACACTTAAACCATTGCTCGTCCTCGAGCAATCAAACTACACTTTATATAGACATGACATTTTTAAGCAATTCTCCTAACTCATCACCCCAAGAATATTTAAAATAGCCTAAGCACAAAAGCGTAACATCTTCACCTCAAGATTTGACTCACAAGTACCACGCATTATTCACAGCTCACCCACTTACTCTAACATAGAGGTCACTGACATTACCTTTCCTTCATGAATCAAGTGCCCTCACACAACAAAAGAGAGTAGTTCCACACAATAAAATTTAAGAACACATAGGAACTTAAGATAGAAAGAATTCACTCACTCTCAGAAATAACATTCATGTGCCACAAAAGATGCACCATAGGCTTTCCCATAGTGTACTAATCTACTAATCGAGTTCATTCAGTCTAAGATCAAGTAGGACTTTATTTGGTTGTAATGTAGGCTGCGGGACGGGTAGGATATATTTAGATATAAGAGTGACTACACCTCCCTAAGCACTTTAATACATATACTTTAACATTCAAACCCCATACTTATGTCAACCAAACTCCGCCTTCACATCAATGTATTTTACCTCATACTTCTTTAAGCACAATTACATCAAGAGTCACCACTTATCAAGTCTATAGAATTTTTTTTTCCCACAACAATACAACAATTTTTTTTTTCAAGTGACTCTTACTTTTTCAAAACAGTGCACCTTTCTCCTTATTTCATTAGTTCCACTCAAAAGCCAAACCAACCACCCAACACTTTAACTTTTACACAGTTCATAACAATTCAAGTGCTTATGAGAGGTTAAAAGGTTCAAATAGATAGTCCATTCAAACAATTGGGTAAGGCTTGTAATGTGGTTGCCAAAGAAATAGGATTACAGGCTCAAAGGGGTTAACTACGATACATAACAATTAGGCGGATAAAACATACATAGTTGGCTCAACAAAGAAACGCCTATATCACTTCCAAGACTGAACAAAACTACTATTTTTGCTTTGCAAACACACGGGGCAAGTTCTAGACATCAAATGCAATGCACAGAATAACACACAAACCTCACACACACATCAAGACATTCTAGTCAAAGCAGTTAAGCAAATTTAAAATTATACAATTTAAGGTACTTATATAAGAGCCAAAAACTGAGCCTAAGCGTCACAACCAAAATACTCGCTATTCTCAAGGCATAACAAAGTCAAGAGATATTGCTTCAATTCAAAACAACTCCTCTTCCTAAAAAAAAAAACTAATTACACCCGGTTCAAACAAAACCCTTGAAAAAGAACCGCGGTCAAAAGAAAAACCAAGGGGAAGTTGCTACACTATTTTTTTTTTCGACGTTGACCCTCAAGAAACCCGTCGATAAGTGTCCATCGTCGAGCCAAGTCAGTGATGTTTAACGTAATTAAAACAAACTATTCACACGAACAAACCAACACAATTAATTTCATATATACAACAACAATGAAGCAAATCTCCCACCCCACACAAAAAGGTACGGCATGTCCCCATGGCATTGAATAAATATAGTGCAAAGAGGGGGTAAGAAGACTTCCCTCGTGGTCACTCAGAGTCAGAGACGGAATTTGGGTCCATGTTGCAAGCCCTCCCAATGGCGCGGAACCATGCCATTATCCTGTTCTCACTCTTGGTCTGCCGTCTGGACATAGCATCAAGGCGTACGTGCAGGCCATCTACTGAGGTGCGAAGATCCGCCACCTCCTCCTCCAACGAGGGCATCCGAGGTCTGCTAGACTGTGACCTGCTGAAAGCCGCTCCAGCGTGGGGTCACTGAGAGGGGCCAGCTCCATCGTAGGAGTGCCGAGGGGGTGCCACGGGGGTGGCGTTGTCGTCATCAACATCAAGCTCGATGGGCGCGGTGACATCTCTGCCGACCGTGATCTTAGAAGCTCGAAAAGGTGCCCTGTGACCCAAAGAACCATCAAGAGGGTTTGTGGGGACATCGGCTAGCCGACACAAGCGCGTCACAAGTGAGGGGAAGTAAAATCCTTTGGTTAACAGAGGTGACCGAAGGATCATTTCATCTCCAATAATTTTAGCCGCATCAAAGTCCCGCTTGTTGACAAAACACCAGACTAGCAATGCCCGTAAGCTGTTTACATCCGACGTGTTGCTAGTGGGCAAAAATCTGTTGCATATGATGTTGAACCAGCATTTAGCTTCCCAAGTGAAAGAACTGGAGTGGAGTGTGATGTTTTCCTTAATCCAGATCGGCTGTCCTCCTACGCATATTATCTCAATGAGAGTGTTCCAATCGACCCCTGAGGAGTCGTGGTAGTAATCAATGTCGCCCGTGAACTGTGGCAGCTGAAGGACATGACGAATCTTTGCTATGGAGGCCTCCACCACTTTGTCACGAACAATCACAGAGCGGCCCATATGTTCCGGGCAGTTCGCATAGAACTCCCGGACAACCATCAAGTTGGCCGGTTCCGACTCCTCAAACAAGAACTCCATTCCCCTTCGTCTGATTTCCTCGTACATATCCGGGTTTTCAACTCGGAGTGCTGCCCGATCAATTGCTACCTCAGGGACACAACTCTTTGTAGCCTTCGCATTAAACCGACTCTCCGCCTCCTCCGACAGGAAACGAGATACGTCCCAAGTCGGTGTTGCAGATGCGCTGGCCGTGTTTCGGCGCTTTCGGCGGGCCATAGTGCCTGTAAGAAAATCAGAACAATAATTAAATGCCACCCAGCAATGTGTCAGTTGGATGGGTACTCAGACTTCCCCACCCGCTGTCATCAAACACCAAACTACGCCAACGATGGCCAGTACTACCAGTCAGTGGGGCACCCATGGCAAAATCGTACAATATGTGCCCCCACACTACTACATGGGTGTCAAGCTGCAACAAAATCTACAACCTACCCACATGGGTCCCTAACACAGAATAATGTCATATATACGCCAACACCATGCTAAAGTAGCCACCCCACCCCACATAATAATATTTGCAACCATGTAAGACACCCAACATTCATCACAAATCAACCCAACACCCAACATTCATCACAAATCAACCCAACATGATGGGAAGTAACCATGGACAACAAGAATCAAGGTTTGGTATATAATAACTAACTACAAAGGAAAAATTGCAAAATATATATATATATATATATATATAGATATAAAAAATAAGAAAACTTACTTGAAGGTCAATAATGGGGTCTTGGGGAGGAAGGAAAATAGAGGAGGGATGAGGGAATTCGGGTTTTCCCGGGGGG